>VZQC01006492.1:528397-538708 GCA_009823505.1 Rhizomys pruinosus
TTTCTTTCTTTCTTTCTTTCTTTCTTTCTTTCTTTCTTTCTTTCTCTCTTTCTCTCTTTCTCTCTTTCTCTCTTTCTCTCTTTCTCTCTTTCTCTCTTTCTCTCTTTCTCTCTTTCTCTCTCTCTCTGTCTCTCTTTCTCTCTTTCCTTTCTTTCCTTTCTTTCCAAGGTCTTACTCAGTAACCCAGACTATCCCAGAGTCCACTATGTAGTCTAGGCTGCCCATGAACTTATGGTGATCTGTTTGCCTTAGCTTCCTGAATTCTGGGGTTACAGGCATGAAATAAAAGAACCTGAATGTTTCTGGGTCCTTCACATCTTCTCACTCAAAGGCAATCACATAGTGTCAATGAGCTATGGCGATAGTAATGCCATATAACAATTGAAACAAACTCCTAGTGGCCCATGACAGCATGAGTGAGTGATTCCAGGCTTCCTGGTCAGCGGGGTGGCTCTCCTCCATTCCACAAGTTAGCTGAGAGGCAGGACTTCACGTATCTCCCATCTGCTTGGAATCATGGGCTATCCTGAGCATATATATATCTTGGAGATTATGGAATTGTGAGAGAGCATGACCAGCAAAGCCAGCATAGTTCAGATTCATTTGTTCATGGCTGGTGATATTCCACCAGCCAAAGCAAGTCTCATGGCCAAGCCCAAAGTGAAGACAAGGAAGGATGCCCCAACTTGAGGTAGAGGCGAAAAGAGGACATAACATGTTCCTGACGTCAGCAGAGCCCATCACCCATCAAAAGCAAATGGTTTCCCTTCTTACGATGCTTTTTATTCACGCAGGACCTCAAGCCCTTTTTATAAATCTTCCCTATATTTTCTCTTCAATTTAAAGAACCGAAACACAATTAATGCTCAAATAATGAATATTCTTAATAGGCTCCCCCCCCACCTGCCAGACTAGGGCTTTAGAAAAAGTTCATGCCCTAGCCAGGTGTGGTGGTGCATGCTTTAATTCCAGCACTCTGGAGGCAGAGGTAGGTGGATTCCTGGGAGTTCAAGGCCAGCCTGGTCTACATAATGAGCTCTAGGCCAGCTGGTACGAAAGGGAGAACCTGCCTCGAAAAGACCAAAAAAAAAGAAAAAGTTCATGCCCATTTTTCTAATTAATCAACAATTTCTTCCCAATAATAAAGAAATTAAACTTTGAAACATTGCCTCAGAGTTTACGGCTCTATGCTTCCTATTCTGCCTATCAGGCTGCAGCTGACCCTTGGAGGCCTTGACAATAACTCCAGTGCTTTATGTTCAGGCTTTTACATGCACACAAGACCTTCTGTTTGAGAAGAGATGTGTATTGTGCAATTCCTCATAAAGAATGGCTTTGTTCTAGCTCATATGGTTACATAAGGCTAGAAGAGGTAATAAATTAATTTAGAAATGGCTCAGAAAGGAGAATCAGAGTCAGAGCAATACCTAAAACATGTTTTCTTTTTTTTTAGTTTATTTTTATTTATTTTTTTAATTAATTTATTTATTTCTGTATGTGTATGAATGTACTGTCTGCATGCAAGTTTGTGCACCCGTGTCGTGCAATGCCGCGGAGGTCAGAAGAGGGTGTCGGATTCCCCTGGAACTGGAGTTCTCCTGGAATTGGAGTTTCAGACGGTTCTCGGCCGCCATGTGGGTGCTGGGAATCGAACCCGGGTCCTCCGCAAGAGCGCGCTCTCAACTGCTAGGCCATCTCTCCAGCCCTAGTTTATTTTTTTAATTTATTTTCGTATGTGTATGATTGTACTGTCTGCATGTAGGTTTGTGCACCCGTGTCGTGCAATGTCACGGAGGTCAGAAGAGGGTGTTGGATTCCCCTGGAACTGGAGTTAAAGACGGTTTTTCAGCCGCCATGTGGGTGCTGGGGATCGAACCCGGGTCCTCTGCAAGAGCACTCGGCACTCTTAACGGCTAGGCCATCTCTCCAGCCCCCTAAAACATCTGTTTTCTTTGCTGTCTTATATAGTTGAAGAGAAAAAAAAAAAAACTTAGGGAATGGGTTTAACAAAGAGGCCAAGTCAGAGAGCACCTGACCTCCATAACGTTGTGTTATGTTAGCATCTCTTCTTAGTTGGGTGTGCACACGCCTTTAATCCCAGCACTCGGGAGACAGAAGCAGGTGGATCTCTGTGAGTTCAAGGCCAGCCTGGTCTACATAGTGAGTTCCAGGCCAGTTGGTGCTACAGGGAGACTGTCTCAAAAGGACAAAAAAAAAAAAAAGGGAGGGAGGGCTAGTTGGTTTATGTAATCAAACCCTGGGTAGTGCAGGACAAACAGACCCCAGGGATACTTGGATTCAGAAATCCAAACTACAACAGGCTCTTCCCATTGTCGTTTTCTGCTTGCCACAGCCACTCTTGCCTATAGCAGAGGCGCTTTCTCCAAAGGGAGAGGAATATGGACAAAAACACTCCAGAATCATAACCTTTTGCCTTTGGCAACTCCTGGAGAACAAAGGATTTCTTAATATCCTTATCTGTATAGGTCAGGCCAGCCTCAAACTTGTTACCTCTTGCCTCAGCCTCTTGAATGCTGGGGATTGTAGGCATGGATACCACACCTAGCTGTAGTATCTCCTTTTTTTGGTCTTTTGAAACATGGTCTCCCTGTAGCCCCAGCTGGTCTGGAACTTGCTATTAGACCAGGCTGGCCTTGAACTCACAGAGATCCAACTGTTTTTGCCTCCTGAGTGCTGTGATTAAAGGCATGCACCACCACACCTAGCCAGAGCTGTTGTATCTTCTTTACAATTGAAACACTTCACACACACACACACACACACACACACACACACACTACCTTAACACTGTCCTCAGACTAAGTCTGAGTCGAGTCCTGGATCTTCTGCTTGTTAGACGCATGATGTTGGGCAGTTTTACTCTGACCCTCGCTCTCTCTCAGCCTCTTGGGTTTCTTTTCTTTTTTTTTGTCTTTTTGAGACAGGGTCTCCTTGTAGCTCCAGCTGTCCTGGTACTCACTCTGTAGACCAGGCTGGCCTTGAACTCACAGAGATCCGCCTGCCTCTGCCTCCCAAGTGCTAGGATTAAAGGTGTGTGCTACCACACCAGGCTCGGGTTTCTTATCTAAGTGGGAATAATAACTTTTTCCTTGTGGGTTGCTTTGAGGAAGACAGCAAGTTAATATACAGGAAGCATTTAGAAGTGAGCCAGCTCTGAATAAATTATTGTTGTTATTATGGCAACCTGTCTCATTGAAACTTTACAACCCACTCTAGACTTTCCTTGCTTCTAAACTAAGGGCAATAATCTGTATAGCATAGGTGGTTGTATTATTAAAGGTAATACTGGCAAAACAGCAATAGCTAGTATTTACCGAACACTATAATGAACCAGGTATTATGCTGTGTGTATCAGAAATGTGCTTGACAGTAAGAAGTGAAGTTCAAAACAGTAGCATAATCATAGCAATCTTTATCTCTTGTAACAAGAAATCTAAAGACTATGGGTTCTGCAAGGCCAGCCTGGTCCTCAGAGCAAGTTCCAGGACAGCTGGGGCTACAGGGAGACCCTGTCTCGAAAAGACCAAAAAATAAAAAAAAGAAAGAAAGAATCTGGGTTCTGTATTTCTTCTTTGTCAGGTTCATCAAGTCAAGTTTTGTTCTCAAACCTTCTTGATCAACATTTTTTCTTTTCTTCGTCTTTTTGAGGCAGGGTCTCCCTTTAGTACCAGCTGTCCTGGAACTCATTATGTAGACCAGGCTGGCCTTGAACTCACAGAGATCCGCCTGCCTCTGCCTCCCCAGTGCTAGGATTAAAGGCCTGTGCCACCACGCCCTGCTTTTGTTCTCAAAGTTTCTTGATGGCTGCTGTTCCTCTGTGGGTCAAATCCGGGTTCCACACAAAACCTGAGGATGGTGAGTAGAGGATGAATCGGAGGGGAGACAAAGGAGTCACACAAAGGCTAAAGAAGACCACTTGGGGGGCTGGAGAGATGACCTAGAGGTTAAGAGCTCCGACTGCTCTTGCAGAGGACCCGGGTTCAGTCCCCAGCACCTACATGGTCCAGTTCCAGGGGAATCCAACACCCTCTTCTGACCTCCGCGGCATTGCACGACATGGGTGCACAGACCTACATGCAGACAGTACATTAATACACATATGAAAATAAAAATTTAAATAAAAAAAAAACCAAAAACTCCAGTGTGTATATACATTAAAAAAAAAACCACTTGGATTTCTCTTAAAAGCCAAAACACAGTCAAGCATGGTGGCTTTAATTGCAGCACTCAGGAGGCAGAGGCAGGCTGTCCTGGAACTCACTCTGTAGACCAAGCTGGCCTTGAACTCACAGAGATCTGCCCGCCTCTGCCTCCCGAGTGCTAGGATTAAAGTCGTGCACCACCATGCCTGGCTATTTATTGGTCTTTTTGAGACAGAGCCTCTCTTTAGCCCCAGCTGGCCTGGAACTCACTATGTAGACCAGGCTGGACTTGAACCCCCTGACTCTGCCTCCTGAGTTCTGGGATTAAAGACATGTGCCATCACGCCCTGTGCATTTTTCTGTTTAATCCCAGTAAATCTTGAATGACTGGAAATATGATTTTGTGACAGATGAGTGAAGTGAGGCTAGAAGAGGCAAGAACCAACCCAGAGGTGCACAGTTCCCAAGCGTCAGTACCAGGATTAGAACCCAGGTGGTTTGGGTCTAGACCCTTTAATTGTTATATCATGCTGCAGAGAGTGAATTCTTTTCTGCTCCTATGAGTCTGGCCCCCGTACCTTCTTCCTGTAGCTGCGAGGGACAGGAGAGCTGGAGATGAGAATCCAAAGAAAGAATGAAGACAATCACCCCCGTAGCTTCTTTGGGCTTCAGGTCCTATGACCTGGGTGTGGTCACACAGGAGGGACCATTCTGTGGGGCTGAGTAGATATCTTTTGATATTGGCATAAGCTCAGGAGATTTTGAAATAATTATGCTTAAAGTGTTTCAGACCAGCACCCTACAGAGCTAAAAGTCTTCTTAAAATTTTTTGGATTAATTAAGAATATTTCATTATTTGTAAATTTCACTTTGTAAACCAAGTTTCCTGTTTCTCTAGAGAAAACAAAACAAAACAGTTAATCTGTTTACCTTGAACCTAGGTTCCACCTGGTGACCCTTGGCTGGAGCTGGGTAGTACCTATTTTGGGTTGCAGTGGGGGGCGGGGCGGGAGGGAGTTCTGTTCAGAGTCTGGCGGCTCTGCCTCCGCTTGGCCAAAGATTCCTCACCTATGAAATGAGGATCCTGACAATCCTGCCCTTCCAGGAGCGAGAGGGTTTTCAGAGTTGTGGAGCTAGGCAACATAATTGAACGTGATTGTTGTTTTGGTTGCTTATTGCTATGTAATAAACTACCCCCAACCTAGTGCTTTAAAACACTATTTGATATTCTTATGAGTGTTCAATCTACGCTGGGCCCAGGTGGGTGGTTTTTCAAGTGACTGATGATTACTTTTGAGGTTGTACTGCTGAGTGCTGGGCTTGGGGGGAAGCTGGTATGCTTCTGTATGTATTCTGTCCACATGGTCTGTCCAGCTGGGTAGGTAGGCTTCTTACATAGTTGCTCAGGATTCCTAAGAATAAGCATCCTAGGAGGACAAACTCTGCTGTGTAAACATTTATCATGCTTCTTTCTGCCTTGTGCTGGCTGATGTCCCACTGGCCCAAGTGGTTCAACCCATTGTGGCACTTTAGACTGTGAGTGCTGGACTGAGGAGGTGGCTCAGTAGTCGAGTACCTGCGTACAGTGTGTGTCTAGTCTTTACCCTTGTGACTGGTGGTTGGGGACCCAGGATTATGGGAGAAGCTCTTCTTGGTGGAGCAATGCGTGTGTCTTTTATTCCTGGTCTCAGCATCACAAAAATAGACTGTGAATGCTTGGGAGTATGACATAGGTGGCCACCAAAATAATAGTCTACCACAGTTATCTTCATGGTGTATGATGGCTAAAGAGAGAGTAATGTGACCTGCAGGCTGAAATTTGATAGTCTCTGTCTTCCTTCTCTGAATCCTCTCCTCTGAACCAGCCCAGATCTCATTTTGCAGCTCTGCGTGGCAAGATCAGGCTCCCGGAGACCAGATGAAGTTTCAAACTATGGAGCCAATCCAAAGATATTGGCACAACTGTCTGGGTATGGAGAAGGATTCCACTGTGGGTAGAATAAAATGTTTTGATTGGTAATGCCTGAGTCAGGAGTCATCAGGTATCCCCACTGGATTAAAAACCGAGAAGTTCTCAGGCCACCTGATCAAGAATTCCTGAGGTACGGCAGATGAAAACATCTGGGACCGGGGGTGGAGAGATGGCCTAGCGGTTATAAGAGTGCTGACTGCTCTTGCAGAGGACCCAGGTTCGATTCTCAGCACCCACATGGCAGCTAAGAACCGTCTTTAACTCCAGTTCCAGGGGAATCCGACGCCCTCTTCTGACCTCCTCGGCATTGCACGACACGGGTGCACCAACCTACATGCAGACAGTACACTCATACACATAAAAAATAATAAATGCCAGGCGTGGTGGCGCACGCCTTTAATCCTAGCACTCGGGAGGCAGAGGCAGGCGGATCTTTGTGAGTTCAAGGCCAGCCTGGTCTACAGAGTGAGTTCCAGGACAGCTGGGGCTACAGGGAGACCCTGTCTCGAAAAGACAAAAAAACAAAAACAAAAACAAAAACAAAAATAAATAATAATAAATAAAAAAATTTTTTAAATCAAACATCTGGGACCAACATCTAGCCATGAAGTCTTCAAATAATATAGAAAAGTGTATTTGGAGAAGCAGATGGAGAAGATGATTGCTGAATCCTGCAGAATTGGAAGATTCAGAACCGAAGCACAGTTGATTGAAAAGTCTCTGACTATGTTTGTGCCTTTTCTGAATACCGGGAATGGGGTGGGGGTGGAGGGCCCCATGTGGCTGTCACTTCCTGGACACTCAGTCATTTTTGAACAAGATGCTCTAGAAATGGCTTTTCTCTTTAAAACAAATGCCAGAGATGCAGTGCATCCTCACTTATACTTCTTCTAATGTGCTTCTGCCTGAGCAAGCAAACCCTTAATGTCCATTTCAATTAACGCCACTGCCTCTGATCTGGGTGCTGCTGTTCTTGGATGCAGTGTGGGGGTGAGGGAGGTCACTAGGGTGTGAGATGAGGTGCTGGTCGTTAGGAGACCTGAAGGCCCTGGCCAGGGACACACTGTGAGGAGCGGGGGAGGCTGGGAAGATGTGGAATGATTTGTTCCTTCCTTAATGAAGATGATGCTTTAAAGATGCCAGCCTGCATTCTGTTGAGACCACTGGCAAGGTGGAGGGCAGAGCGAAAGCTCTGAAGGCCCAGCCAGTGAAGAATGAGAGCTACATGCCTTGCTCGACCTAGGAGAGCTTACCCCATAACCTTGAGCCCCTAGCCATCAGTCAAGGGGTGTAGACTGTATGCTGCGTGCCTGTGGTCCTGGGCTGACCTGATTCTGCCACATACACTTTCTTTTCTCTCAGCAACGATGGCTCAAGGCTAGCAGACTTCTCATGTCTGTGGTCCAAGTTCAGATTGGCATTGAGGAAGCTGGGATGGGAGAGCAGAGCAAGGCTCAGCGAAAAAGTCACCGCCTACCAGCCCTTCCTCTGTCTTCTTCCTTCCTTCTTTTGCTCCCTGAAAGGGGATTTGTTGAAGAAAGGAATACGGATTTATGTTCTTAAAGGGCCAAGCCTAAGGAACGATTTTTCTCCCTTTGGTAGGTCAGAGCTGTTGCTTTTCATCTTCTTCATCCTCCATAACAATCAAGAGAGCCCAGTATTTCCTGAGCACTGTCTGTAAGTCAGAGGACACTACACGCACTATTTCTAGTTTTCAAAATTACTTTCAAGGTAAATGTTGTTTGTGGCCACTTTCTAGAGCACCAAATTTGGGCCCAGAGAGCTCAAGGAGCTTGTCCCCAAAGTGGCAGGATTTGGGTTTCAACTGAGACCTGTTCATTTGATTTCTGGCTCCAACTCTGTTAATTATTGAATACCAGGGAAGGCCAAGCTCCTGGCTAAGTCCTGCTAATGGATGCATCTGAAATGAGAAATGTCTTCAAGTTTCAGACATGCACATTGACAAGGATTTAACATTGACTAGCCTGCATTGTCTAGGAGTCAAGATGTGAGGGCTCTTGCCCTGTCCTGCCAATTATTTTGATAGGCAGCTTTCAATCTACATGATGGGTAAGTTCCCGTCTATGGAATGCATGTCCCTACAAAATGGGAGAAGTTGGACTAAACATTCTAAGGGTATATGGAGTTCAAGTTTAGTTAGATCCAATCAGACAGCATTTTCTGTATGACTGTGCTGAAGGGATATAAAAAGACAAAACAGGCCCTGGTCCTAGGTGAGCTGGACAGATGTGTTCCAGTTGTTATAAAGGGCAAATAAACTTGGAGGACAGAGCATCTCATTTTAACTTAGGCAGTCACATGCTTATGTTAGGGCGATGAGGTGGCTTCCTGGAGGAGTGGGCACCTGAGCTTAAAACAGCAGTACCAGAATCTGTGAAGGGACAAATGGAAGCAAGGTTTTCCCAGCAAAACTATGTGATGCACAAGAACATTTATTCAACTCAAAAATTTATAAGTAACAGATCATTTAAACCATTAAGTTCTGAGGTGGTTTGTTTTATAGCAATAGATAACATGAATTTCAAAAGCAAAAGTGTCTATTTAAAGTCTTTAACTTCAAGGCAAGAGACTATCAGTTTTCAGACCAAGAGCTTATACTAATTGGCCTGCAGACACAATTTATTTGGCTTGCATAGGGTTATTTCTAAAACATGAGCCAATATTTAAAAACTGGGAGACTTCATGTAAAAATCCAGACTTAGGGGTCTTGAGAAATCCTGCATCTCCCACCTGAGTCTCAGCAACAGCTAGCATTCACCTATCTACATGCGTCATACACTCTCCAGTCCACTATAGTGCCCTATTATCTAGCATGCACTCTCCAGTCCACTATAGTGCCCAATTATCTAGCATGCACTCTCTAGTCCACTATAGTGCCCTATTATCTAGCATGCACTCTCCAGTCCACTATAGTGCCCTATTATCTAGCATGCACTCTCCAGTCCACTATAGTGCCCTATTATCTAGCACTCACCTATCTATATGTGGCATGCACTCTCCAGTCCACTATAGTGCCCTATTATCTAGCTCCTAACCTGCTTTCTGGCCCCTGCAGGCATTTGAATTTTTGATTCATGCTGTTGGCATGGCAATGGAAAGGCACTGGAGGCTTCTGAGGAGAAAGGATGAGAGCTGAACAGTGAGTAATGCATTGGCGGGGGTGACTCTGGGGCATGAGTAGTAAAAATCTATTCTTTAGTCTGCCCAGAACCATGAACTACATCTTATCAGAAAGGCTCCTTCCCTTCCCCCCATTGCAAGGTTTCAACTGGGCTGCCAAGATCTCTTTATATCTCCCACTTCCCCATTCACAAGAATAGAATAAAGAATGGTACTTAGCTTAAGCTGGGCCAGCCAGGACTGGCCCTGAGATGGGTACCTTTTCATGTTGGACCTTCCCTAAAATTTCGTTCTTTAGACCAGAAGCAGAAAGCCTCAGTTTCTCTTAGGTGGTGGAGCTGAGAGCTGTGCATTGTAACATAGGCAGTGTCCAGGCTAGAGGTGACAGGCTCAGATGTGAAGTGACAGAGAGACAAGGACCAGGAGAAAGCATCCTAGCAACATTCAGTCTCTGCTCCCTCTCCTCAGCTCGCCTTCGGAGTGTGGTTCTGTAGTTTTCCCTTCAGTTCTGGGAGCGCTCCATACTCTCTTGATAAATTCATGTTCTGCTTCTGGTTAGCCTTACATCATTTTCTTTCTTGGATTTGCAATGGAGGATTCTGGCGATTCCCCTAGGCTTTGAGGAGATATTATGGGCCAGGGAGGAGCAAAAAGAGGGTTTATCTCTAAACCACAGAGCAGAATGGACAAAGTGAATTTTATCCTTGGAGGTGGTGAACCCTCTGCCTGCCTGCAACCTTAGGCAAATCTGTATACTTTGTAGAGTCTCAGTGATTTTCAAACAGTGTTTTGCAACACCCTCAGGGTTTGTGGTGACCCGATGCTTAAGATGGGTGATTTGGGGCATATATTTTAATCTTAGCACTTGGGAGACAGAGGCAGGTGGATCTCTGTTTGAGGCTATCCTGGTCTATAATAGTGAATTCCAGGACAGCCAGGGTTATCTAGTGAGACCTTGTCTCAAGGAGAATGAGAGAGAAGTAGAGAGAGAAAGAGAGAGAGAGAGAGAGAGAGAGAGAGAGAGAGAGAGAGAGA
>VZQC01006492.1:543645-555071 GCA_009823505.1 Rhizomys pruinosus
AAAGCCGGGCGTGGTGGCACACGCCTTTAATCCTAGCACTTGGGAGGCAGAGGTAGGCGGATCTTTGTGAGTTCAAGGCCAGCCTGGTCTACAGAGTGAGTTCCAGGACAGCTGGGGCTACAGGGAGACCCTGTCTCGAAAAGACCCCGCCCCCCAAAAAAGCTAGGAATATAGCTCAGTCAGGGGGTAGTGGCTGCCTAGAATGTGTGAAGCCCTGGGTTTTAATCTCCAACACAACATTAAATAAACTCCAGAGGTTGGAGAGATGGCTCATAGTTAAGAGCTCTGGCTGCTCTTGCAAGAGGACCCAGGTTCAGTTCCCAGCACTCACATGACTGCTAACAACCGTCCTTAACTCCAGTTCCAGGGGATCTGACACCCTCTTCTGGCCTCAGTGAGCACTGCACACATGTGCTGCAAGATATGCAGGCAAAACCATACACATAAAACACAGATAAATTTACCACACCACCCCACCACCAAAGTTGTCCTAGCCTATCCCTGTCATCCAGCATTTGGGAGGTAGAAGCTGGGAGATCACAGTTCAAAATCATCCTTGGCTATATAGCAAGTTCAAAGACTACCTCAGACCTTGTGCCATCTCTTTCCCAAAAGTCATGAAGTCACAGTCAGAATGGGATGGGAACTCCAGTAGGTTCCCAGCCTTCAGAGAGCTGACAGTGGTTCTCTTGTGCTCTCAGAAGACCAGTCTGCTGGTCTAGAGAGGCCAGAGCTGGGACGTGGGAGGGAGATCCTGGAGAAAAACATTGATTCAAGGGGGAGATCCTGACAGAGGAATTGTTCAGGAAGGAGAACCACCACCCAGGTTTAGAAAACCTTTCATCCCATGTGGGCAAAGCTACGTTAAGATTTTTGTTTCCGTACAAAAAGACTCTGTGCAGTCCCAGCCTGTGCAGAGAATAGCAATCCTACTCTAGTGCAAGGACCCAGCTCTTCTACGTATATTCTCACCACCCACAGCCACGATTTTGGCCCATCTCCAGACCTCGCCCACCTCAAGCACCGCCCATTCGCTCCTCCTCCAGGGTCCGCCTTCTTCCGGCTTCCCCACAGGGTCTACCTTGGACCCCTCTCCTCCCTGCTGTGCTTCCGGGCCCGCCTCCTCCGGGCCAGTTCTGGGCTTCTCTGAGCGCCGCCTCTGCTTTGGTAGGCCCCCCTGCCTGGAACTCCTCCTCTGGGCACACGCTCCGTCCAGCTCCTCCCACAGCCTCTTCTACTTCTTCCAGGCAGCTAGCTCTGGGACCCGCTGTCAGCTCCGCCCGCTAGGCGTCTCTCCCCGGGGGGCATCTCCGTCCTCTCACCCGCCCCGCCGGGAGCTGGGAGTCGGAGGAAGCGGATCGCTCCTGTCCTCAGCCCCGCTCCCCAGCTCCTTCCCTCCTCCCGGCCAGGCCCCGCCCCGGGCCCGCCCTCCTCCTCTCGGCGCCGAAGCTCTGGACCTTTCCACAGCCTGGCTGGGGGTGGGGGTGCGGGGGTCCGGAGATCCGGGGATCCGGCCACGACCTGGCGGCGCTGCGGGCTCCGCGCTCAGGTCGCGGGATCCTTCCGGAGGGAGCTGAGGCAGGAGTCGGGCCTACGCCGAGGCCCGGGCCGGAGAGGCGGGCAGGGCGGGGCGGAGGGAAGCCTCTCTGTGCGCACCCCTCCCCGCGCGCGCCCGAGTGGTGGCGGCCGAGGGAAGGACGGGCGGCTGCGGGGCTCCAGCTCTGTCAGTGCGGCGGGGTGCGCGAGTGGCGCGGGGTGCAGAGCGTGGATCGGAGGGGGCGGACGCGGCGACTCCGGCGCGTGTGTCGGCTCCTCCCGCGGCCTGGGGCCGCCTCCCTGCGCCCGCCCTCCGGCCCCCGAGTGTGGCCGCCATCCGCGCCGCGCGGCTTCCTCGCGACCTCGGCGTGGGTGAGTGGGGCCGGCGTCTCCCCAGGAGTGCGGGCGGGGTGCCCCGCGTGTTTTCCGCGCCGCACCTCTCGGGCTGGCTGCTGCCTATTTTTAGAAACTCTTCCTTCGGCCTTTCCGGGAGTCCGGGGAGCGGGACTCACTCCGGGCCGCCTCTTTCTCGCCCTCCCCGCTCCCCGGCCCCGCCGCCCTGGTTCGCCGGCCCCGGGCCACCGTCCCGCTGCTGGCCGCCCGGCGCACGCTCGCTGCCCGCGTCCTCTCGGCCGGCCGGGCCCGGCCCTGGAGTTGGGGGTGGGCCGGCGCTCGCTCGGAAGTTGGAGTCTTTTGTGTTTGCGCCCCGCCCCGACCCGACCCGCGAGGGGAGGAGGAGAGGGAGCTGAGGCCGCGCCGGGGAGGCCGCGGGCTGGCCGGGGCCTGGCTCTAGCCTCCGCCCGGGCCCGGAGCTGCTTCCTGCTCTACTGTCCCGGCGCGTTCTTTGGGTTCCCGGAGGCGAGCCAAACTGGTCCTGCTGTTCTCCCCACGGTCTGAGCGCCGCTCCCTCCTGCGGATCCTTGGGGTTCACACCTTTGGGGGTTCACACCTGGGGGTTCACTCCCTCCTGGAGCAGGGTCCCCGTCCCTCGCTGAACTCCAGGCGTCAGCGCTGCCGAGTCAATGCTTTCCCCTCTACGGAATGGGCTCAGGAAGGGAACCAGCCTCGCAGGGTGTTCGTGCATCCAAAGAGGGAACTAATACCAACAGGTAACGTTTCCTGAGACTCACTCGGGAACTTCGTATGTTGTTGAATGCCCACAGCGGTCTTCGAGGGTTGTTCCTATTTACAGAAGCCGAAATCAGGGAGCGAAGAAATGAAATAGCTATGGAAGTGCAAACCGGTGCGGGTAGTACCTGTTACTTCCTTCTTTCCTTCCTTCCTGGTGTGAGCATGTGTCATCTCTCTTTGTGCTGAGGGCATTTTGATTTTCTATTAGGTAGGTCACACCGTTAAGAAATGTAACTCTGGGTTTCTCCCCGATTGGTGGGTTGCTGCCCACTCTGCTGTGGATAAGGTTCATCTAGAACGCTTGGGGAAGAGTGATTAGGATTAATTGCTTGCTGGCGTCGTGGTTAAGAAGTTGCAGAGAACGCCAGGTCTCTAACATATGTGAAATTCTGTGGTGTTTGCCTTGATTGAGCAAACTTTAAGTGAAATCCATCCTTTATTTTGTTTATGTCATGCACTCCTATCCCTGTCTTGTATGTTCACTGTGATCCTGGTTGGAAGGTCAAAAGATGTGGGTGGCTCAAAACATCAACTCCTTACCTTCAAATAGTGTTCTTTTTTTGTCTTTTCAAGTCAGGGTCTCCCTATAGCCTCAGCTGTCCTGGAACTCACTCTGTAGACCAGGCTGGACTTGAACTCACAAAGATCCGCCTGCCTCTGCCTCCCAAGTGCTAGGATTAAAGGCGTGCCCCACTCTTTAAATAGTGTTCTTTTTTTTTTTAATTTTTTTATTATTAATTTTTGTATGTGTATGAATGTATTGTTTGCATGCAGGTCTGTGCACCCGTGCCGCGCAACGCCGCGGAGGTCAGAAGAGGGTCTCAGATTCCCCTGGAACTGGAGTTCTCCTGGAATTGGAGTTACAGACGGTTCTCAGCCGCCATGTGGGTGCTGGGGATCGAACCCGGGTCCTCTGCAAGAGCGTCGGCGCTCCCAACCCCTAGGCCATCTCTCCAGCCCCCAAATAGTGCTCTTTTAAAAAACAACAGCAACCACAAAACAGAATGAGGGCCAGGTCTTGAGGAAGTTCTGATGTTTGCATTAGTTCTTTGGGCCTGGTAGTGGTAGATCTGCTGTGCTTCACCTGTCTCTGGGTTTAGGAGTGGTGGCATTTAGGAGGTTGATGGCCTTAGAGACCTTCCCCTTTTCCTTTTTAACTGACTTTGGAACGTTGTCAGAATACACAGACTGCCTTGGGTGACAGAACTAGAATTCCCAGTAGTCTTCCTCCTACTCCATTAAAACATTCTTTCTCCCACAATTAGCAATTTTTTTTTTTTTTTTTTGGGCTGTTTGAGAAGTCCAATTTCCTAAACTTCTGATCTTGAGGCCTGAGTAAGTAGTTTACTTAGCCATTTTTTTTTTTTTTTTTTTAATTTTTTATTTGTGTATGCGTATGAATGTACTGTCTGCATGCAGGTCTGTGCACCCGTGTCGTGCAATGCCGCAGAGGCCAGAAGAGGGTCTCGGATTCCCCTGGAACTGGAGTTCTCCTGGAATTGGAGTTTCAGATGGTTCTCAGCCGCCATGTGGGTGCTGGGGATAGAACCCGGGTCCTCTGCAAGAGCGTCGGTGCTCCTAACAGCTAGGCTATCTCTCCAGCCATTTCTTAAAAGCAAACTACTTATTCAGGCCTCAAGATCAGAAGTTTAGGAAATTGGACTTCTCAAAGATGTTATGTAGCCCCAGCCACTTTGTGCACCTCATGTTTAGAAGGAAGTGGGATTTAAATGCACAGATGTACAAGATAAAAACAAAAGTTGTTTTACTTAGGATTTACAGTACTCTTCTGTAACCATTACCTGATTTCTAATATAATGTGAAGAAGTTTGCAAAGCTTGGTTCATGCATACTTTTTATTTATTTATTTATTTATTTATTTATTTATTTATTTATTTATTTATTTATTGAGACAGGGTCTCACTGTAGCCCCAGCTGGCCTGGAACTCACAGAGATCTGCCTGCCTCTGCCTCATGCCTGGCTGTTTATGCATTTTTAATATAAGGTAGTGGAGACAAGCTTGGGACATTTGCCTTAGGATCACAGGATTTGTCAAGTATTAAGGACAACCTTAACAAGGAACTGCACCCACTCGGTGTGGTCCTTTGAGTCTGTTTCCTTATGTGTAAATGCATAGGGTTGCTGTGGGGGCTATGAGAAAATGGTCCTGAAAGTGCTTGTTATAGAATGGTAATAGCTGCATTTATTAATTAGCCACTGGATTGAAGACTTTCAGTGCAGCACATCATTTAATTGTTGGAGCAATCTATGAACCAAGTATTATTCCTGCTTTACAGAAGACACAGGCTTAGAAGAGGTTACTTTCCTTGCTCAGGGCTATGTAGTTGGTAGGTGGCCAAGCCTGATTCACACTGCAGATGGTAATTTTGAAACTGGGATGCTGTTTAAAATTGTGGTGTTGCCGGGTGCAGGCCTTTAATCCCAGAACCTTGAGGCAGAGGCAGGCAGATCTCTCTGAGTTCAAGGTCAGCCTGGTCGACAGAGTGAAATCCAGGCCAGCTGGGGCTACAGAGAGACCCTGTGTCAAAAAGGCCCCCTCCCCGCTCCCCAAAATATATAGTAGTATAGTAGTGTCATATATACATATATTGTATTTAAAAATTTTGTCGGCTGGGCGTGGTGGCGCACACCTTTAATACTAGCATTTCGTAGGCAGAGGCAGGCGAATCTCTGTGAATTCAAGGCCAGCCTGGTCTACAGAGTGAGTTCTAGGACAGCCAGAGCTACAGGGAAACCCTGTCTCAAAAAGACCCCCCCAAAAAAATTTTGTCACGGTGACAGTTTCACAGTGGGTGCATGTCTTTGGGATTAAGTGCATTCACGCTGTTGTACTGGCTGGAATCTCCAAAACATTTTACCTTCACTTGAAACTACCTATTAACATTAACTCGTTGTTCTGGCAGACACCATTCTGCTCTGTGTTGGTAAATTTGACTACTGTAGGACCTTCGCACAGTGAAGTCATATCATGTTTGTCCTTGATTGGAAAAGCTAGTGTAGCCTTCCTTCATTTCCTAGTGTTCAGTAAATGTAAGGTGATTTCTTAGTTGTAATTCTCTCTGCAGGAAGGGATGGCATGCAGCCCCAATCTAGGCCTGCTTGTGACTTTGGTCACACCATCGACTCGTTCAAGTTCCTGTTGCTGATTATTTTTTTGTCTTTTTGAGACAGGGTCTCCCTGTTAGCCCCAGCTGGCCTGGAACTCACAAAGATCTGCCTGCCTCTGCCTTCCAAGTGCTGGTATTAAAGGCGTGCCCCACCACACCCAGGGCTAACCCCTAGTCTGGTTTGTGCTAGCCCCTGTATTTTCAGAAGAGACCCTTTTCTACCTTTAAACTAGAATCCAGATAACTCCACATCCTTTCATTGTTTGCACACACGTTTCTGGTGACCCAGGGTTTGGGCATATGGACGTGGAGTGATCAGGAATGATCAGCAGTACTGTGACAGCGCTTGGATCAAAACTTCTCAGAGGCGATTAAGTGGATTTACCTCCTGGTTGGCTCCTTTTCTGTGTCCCTGTCTTCGTAAAAGCACACAAAAAGGGATTAGTGTTTGGAGTTTTAGCAGTGTCTATGGATCCTCACTGCTGTTGGTTAGGGTGGAGTTATATGTTTCACAATTTACTTGGTTCATCTGTTTCTGTGTTTCAGTGTTTTGGAGTGAAATGTTTGTATATATGAAAGTTGGAAAAAAAAGTTGGTTGGCAGAAATAAATAGTAAGGCCTGAGAAATTGTACTTCAGGTATAAACGTTGAGATCTTAGTAAAAAGCCAAAAAGTAAAAAAAAAAAAAAGTACTGTTTCAGCCTGTCTTCAATTCTTACTGGCAACTACAGCTACCCTGTGGCTTCCAGTGCTTTTGCCATCTTTCAAAGACATGAGACACAGCTTTTCAACCTTTCAATATGGACTGAAGACTCATGTCTCTCCAAGAATCCTCCATACCTTCAGTGTCAGGTGGGGACTGCTGAAACATCCAGTTTGTGGACTGAGCTACTACTGGGGTTTCAGCCTCTTCAGAGTATAGACTGCCATTGTTGGACTACCCAGGCTGTATCATGGAGACCAGTACAGGAGGATCAAGACTGGACTCGGTGCTTACTGGACCTCATTTGGTGGCCATAGGAAGGGAAAACCCCAATGTGGAGCACAAGGGCAGGACTGATGGTTGGTTGGGCATGCTAAGGAGGAGCCTTCAAACATTTCCTTAAGGAAAACATGACATCTTTCAGCCTAACAAAGAAAAAAAAAATCATAAGCTGAAGATGCTAAAACCTATGATGTCATGTGGCTTGTATATTTGGAGTGATGCAAATTGGAAGGAACAACAATGACAACAAAAAAAGACGGGGTCAAAGAACTGACTGAAACTTCTGCATTGAAAATTTTAAAAGAGACTGAGAAAAAGATGAAAAACATGTTTGGCAGAATGCATGAGCCCTGGTGGCGTGGGACCGGCGGGGGGGGGGGGGGGGGGAAGGGGGGGGTATGGGCCTAGATTTGATTGGGAAATTTTGTATGAAATGCACAAAGCTTCAAGAAAAATTGGCTTTGGAGCCGGGCGTGGTGGCGCATGCCTTTAATCCTAGCACTTGGGAGGCAGAGGCAGGTGGATCTTTGTGAGTTCAAGGCCAGCCTGGTCTACAGAGCAAGTTCCAGGACAGCTGGGACTACAAGGAGACCCTGTCTTGAAAAGACAAAAAAAAAAAAATGGCTTTGGGGGAAAAAAAAGTTGGTTGGAATTTTGTTCTGATGGTAGGTAGCACGGCTTTGTGTGGGGAGTGTTTTAGAGGTCAGACACAGGTTAAGAAACCTGATTATGTTGTATTCTCTAAAATCTGATAGCCCACACTGCCTACAAATTAAAGTCTAACTTGAGGTCATACAGAATAGTTTATTGGGGGGCTGAAGTGATGGCCTTGTGCTTAAGAGCGCCAACCACTCTTACAGAGGACCCAGGATCGATCCCCAGCACCCACATGGCTGCAGAGAGCCGTCTGAAACTCCAATTCCAGGAGAACTCCAGTTCCAGGGGAATCAGACACCCTCTAATGACCTCCGCAGCATTGCACGACATGGGTGCACAAACCTTCATGCAGACAGTACATTCATACACATACAGAAATAAATAAAAAAAATAAAAAAAAATAAAAAAAGAATAGTTTATTGGGTAAAGTGACTTATTTATTTTTTTTAAACAGGGTCTCCCTTTAGTCCCAGCTGGCCTAGAGCTTGCTCTGTAGACAGGCTGCCCTTGAACTCATGGAGCTCTGTCTGCCTCTGCCTCCTAAGTGCTGGGATTAAAGGCCTGTACCACCATGCCTGGCTGACTTTTTTTTTGGCCATCTAGATGTTTAGACCAGCCACCTAACAGTCCAACTTTCAGTTTTATTAGGTATTTCATTCATTATTGGAAAGTTTTCCTGGACTTTTTAAAATGGGCTTAAAAAAAAAAGTTTTCTGAGGCAAGATCTTATTATGTAGCCAAGGCTGGCTTGAAACTTGGGATATTCCTGCCTCAGGCTGTAATTACAAGAAGCATCAACATGCCTGTCCTCACAGAGCAGTTTCCAGGCATTTACTAGGCGGGGTGCTAAGCTTGAGATTTGGGCATACAGGATCTAACAGAGGACAAAGAAACCAGCACATGAGAAATGTGACACCTAAGCCACCCAGCATTAGCAGGTGAGGGAGGGCTTCCTTGAAGAAGCTGGGTGGGCCTAAACATAAGCCAGGAATGAGATTTGGGCAACCAGGGAAGAGACAGAGCTAAGATTATTGAAGTCAGAAAGAACTTTAATTCTAGAAATGGTAATGATGATGATGGGTGACACTTGTGGCCATTTACTACTATATCAGGTACAAATGTAGGAGCTAAAGTTATTTTCATTCTGTAGGTGAGGAAACAGGCCCAGAGGCATTAAAATACATTCCTTAAGATTTCCTGGGTGCCAGGTGGGCGGATCTTTGTTCAAGGCCATCCTGGTCTTAAGGAGAGAGTTCCAGGACAGCTGGGGCTACTGGGAGACCCTGTCTCAAAAAGACCAAAAAAAGATTTCCAGGGCAAGCATAAAGCCTCAGATGAGTGGATGTGATAAGAGACTGGTAAGGTAGGCTGAATGGAAGCTAGCCCACAAAATTTACCCTGCGATGAGGGGGTATGACTTACATATTTATTTTATTTTTTTTGAGGTAGGGTCTCCCTGTAGCCCTAGTAGGCCTGGAACTTGATATGTAGACCAGGTTGGCCTTGAACTCACAGAGCTCCGCCTGCTTTCTGAGTGCACCATGCCCCAGGACTTTGCACATTTTTTGAAGGGTTGTCTCTGTCAACCTATTAGGGGAGTGGACTGAGAGCTAGAGCACTACATACAAGCAGAGAGACCAGTTAGCCAGGTACAGACAGAATCATGTAGGGTCACTTTACATCTGCTCTCATTTATTTTTGGTTATAGATCTCAGTTCTCTGTCAGAGTTGGGACCAGGGTTGGGGAGAGAATGAGGGTTAGTGTGGCCACAAAAATCTGCTTATCTGTCTAAACTGAATGATGCAAAGAATAGAGGAAATACTAGTTCCTAGACATCTAGACCTTGTATAGCTTCAAAGACTGCTTTTTTTTTTTTTTTTCCCTTCTTGAGACAGGGTCTCCCTGTAGCCCCAGCTGTCCTAGAACTCACTCTGTAGACCAGGCTGGCCTTGAACTCACAAAGATCCGCCTGCCTCCTAAGTGCTAGGATTAAAGGTGTGTGCCACCACGCCCGCTAGACTTTTTTTTTTTTTAAATGTGTATGAGTGTACTGTCTGCATGTAGGTTGGTGCACCGTGTCGTGCAATGCTGCGGACGACATTGGATTCCCCTGGAACTGGAGTTAAAGACATTAGCTGCCATGTGGGTGCTGGGAATCGAACCCAGGTCCTCTGCAAGAGCAGTCGGCACTCTTAACTGCTGAGCCATCTCTCCAGCCCCTAGACTGCTTTTGTTAAGCCAAAAAAATCTTGTATTTTTCCCAGACAATGTCCTTTACACTGTCGTTGGTGTTGTAGTGTGCTGCTCTCTTAGGTATCGACATCTCTTACGTAGGCACTGGGAAAACAAAGATGAGTGAGAGTGTCTGAGAAACTCAAGGAACTCTCCTGCCAGAAGAGCACTTAGCGCAGTGACTTAGAGCAGTAGAGTGGGGAGAAGAGAGGATGGAGGTATTGGGCAGAGCAGGGTTGAATGGGGCTGGATCAGGGGATGGTTTTATTAGGGACAGAAGCCAGGACACCTTTGTGTTCCTGGCTTTTTATTAGGTGGCAAATGTTCAGGTTTATTCATTTGAATAATGAAGGAAAATGACAAAAGTAGTGACAAGATGACCCCAAGGTCCCTTCTAGCACTAACAATGATTCTAGATAACAGTGTATCTCTAGGAGAGGGATTTCCCTCATGACATCTTAGGCAGTGCAGTGATGGGGGCTTGGATAGGGAAAGAGTTGATAGGAAGGTTTTCACTTGAGTGTCTGTAAAAAACAGATACGTGCAGAAAACAAGAGGCTGTAGAGTGCTCATCCCCGAATAGGACGCCTGTTTCAAACATTTGCCTCCCAAGGCTCAGGGATCATTGTGGAAGAGGGGAGGAAAGATTGTAAGAGGCACATGGGGCAGATGACCACAAGGAAGCAGTTTTTACTGTTGTATCAGGTACAAACTAGACAGAATCACAGCATAGACATAGGGAACTGGGTAAGAAATCTAAACCCAACCCAAGGAACTTCAGCAGTTGATAGCTGCTGGGAGGGGGAGAGACAGTATCTTACAGGAACCGGACTCTTGGTGGCCCAGTGAATAGATTCACACTGAAGGCATTGGGAGACACACGTCATACTCTATAGGCCACATTGTATATGTATATATGTACATATGTGTGTGTGTATGTATGAATGGATTTATTAAATTGGATAAGGGACAGTGGGGGGGCTGGGGAGAGGAAAGTAGGTCTAAATGCCATTAAACTGTATTGTATAAAAATCTCAAAAAGCTGGGTGTGGTGGTGCATGCCTTTAATCCTAGTACTTGGGAGGCAGAGGCGGGCCAGCTGGGGCTACAGGGAGACACTGTCTCAACAAACAAAAAAACCCCAAAAACAAAAGTCAAAAATTCAATTAAAAACAAACCAAAAAATATTATGACCAAGGCAGCTCATAGAAGAGTTTGTGCTGGGTGTGGTGGTGCACGCCTTTAATCCTAGCACTTGGTAGGCAGAGAGGCAGGTGGATCTTTGTTAGTTCAAGGCCAGCCTGGTCTACACAGTGAGTTCCAGGACAGCTGAGGCTATAGGGAGACCCTGACTTGAAAAGACAAAAAAAAAAAAAAAAAATTCATTAGTTCCATAATGGCGGGTGGAGCAGAATGCTGAGAGTTGGCATCTTCAAGGGCAAGCAAAAAGCAGAGAACACCTGGAAGTGGGATCAGGGTGTCTTCTTGCAGCATGGCTGTACTTCTTAAATTTCCATAAACACCACCACCAACTGTGGGGGACATTTGTCATTCATACCACCACAGGTATCATCACGAAAATATTACTAGTATTGCCAGGTATGGTGGCACACACCTTTAATCCTAGCACTTGGGAGGCAGAGGCAGGCAGATCTTTGTGAGTTCAAGGCCAGCCTGGTCTACATAGCGAGTTCCAGGACAGCTGGAGCTACAGGGAGACCCTGTCTCAAAAAGACCAAAAAAAAAAAAAAAAAA
>VZQC01006492.1:567271-634573 GCA_009823505.1 Rhizomys pruinosus
TGTGTAGGTTATTATGGATGGTCTAATGTGAATTTGAGCCCGTGTCCAAACTGGTTCCAGTCATTTCAGAGTTGATTTCTATTAGAAGATTATCACATACTTAGCAAAAAGAGAGCTAGAGCACTGCATGTTTCTGATGTATGAGATGAGATCTAGAACTATTATTATTATTATTTTTTTTTTTTGTCTTTTTGAGACAGGGTCTCCCTGTTGCTCTGGCTGGCCTGGAACTCAGTCTGTAGACCAGGCTGGCCTTGAACTCACAAAGATCTGCCTGCCTCTGCCTCCTGAGTACTAGGATTAAAGGCATGCACCACCACGATTTAAGTATCGTTTTAAAAAACATTCATTTCACTATTTATGTGTCTGTGCATGTGTGTAATGTGCACACATATGTAAGTGCTCATGAAGGCCATAGGCATTGAATTACCCTAGAGCTGGAGTTACTGGCTGTCCCATGTGTGCTGGGGACTGGACTCTGTCATATGTACTTTTTTTTTTTTTTTGTCTTTTCGAGACAGGGTCTCCCTGTCTCTCTGACTGGCCTGGAATTCACTCTGTAGACCAGGCTGGCCTTGAACTCACAAAGATCCGCCTGCCTCTGCCTCCCGAGTGCTAGGATTAAAGACGTGAGCCACCACGCCCAGCTCCCTCCTCACTTTTTATAAACACATGTAAAGTCACTCTAGTGCATAGTTCTAGGCCCTCTCCCTAGATGGAAAAGCCACTTATTTAACCCTTACTAAATGTTAAATAGCAGGGCAAGCCCTTTTGTATGTTGATTTCTTCTAGCATACTAGAGTAAGTTAGAAAAGGAAACTGAAGCAAAGAGAAGTCAAAGTGACTTCTGCCCAGTGTGACAGCACATTCTCTGGTACTGCACTATCACAGTTGCAGCACTAGTTCCAGCTGATGAACTGTCTTGTAGCAGGGCCCACCCTTACCACTCCTACAGACTGAGTTGGAGATCAGGCCCTGGTTTTGTGCCCCTTCAAAGAATGGAGGAAGTTCTTTTTTGTAAATTTTTTTATTATAATTTTTTATTGAGTTTATGTGTTTCACATAATTTTTTCAGTCTTAATCGCCTTCATACCTGCTTCTCCATCCCCCCCCCCCGACTTCACAAATTCTGTCATTTTTGCTAGGGTCCATTGTGTCAAACTACTCTTCCCGCCCACTCTTCAGTACCAGCTCTTTCTCTGAGTTCTAGCCAGCCTATCTGGAGTTCCTTTCCTAAAGAAGGAGGAAGCTCACCTGACCCCCATCAGCTGCCAGTATTTCTTCAGCCAAGGTTGGGCTCTGCTACCCATTTCCGCAGTTCTCTGCTGGGTTTGTGTCCAGCTGAATGAAGGTGCTTATAAAGGGGGGCGGAGGTGGAGGGAGGTGGTGAATGCTCTGCTTGCTTTTTTGCTTTCTCATTTCCATTCCAAGGTCCCTAAAGAATGAACAGGCTCTGATGAGAGCAGTCATCATTTAGGGTGAGTGAGAAGGCTTTCTTCTCTGTGGAATGGAGTCAGGTTTCTGAACTGGGCATGTGCAGGAGGGGGAAAGGACTCAACTGAGTATTTCTAGGTGTTGGAGAACGCACAGGCTTGATGTGTTCTGCGGCCAGTGTTGGGTCAGGCCTGATTCCTTCTCTTGTTGGCCATTCAGCAAATATTTGATGAGAGTTGTCTCATGTATTAGGACTTGTGCTAGTGCTAAGGATTCCTACATAATCTCATAGCCTTACCAGTCATCTAGAGAAGGATACAAACCACAGAAAATTGTTCATGCCTTAATAGAGTTAATGTACAAGGGACTCTGAGATTGAGGCATGAAAAATGTGCTTTTTTTTTTTTGGTCTTTTTGAGACAGGGTTTCCCTGTAGCTCCAGCTGTCCTGGAACTTGCTATGTAGACGAGGCTGACCTTGAACTCACAGAGATCTGCCTGCCTCTGCCTCCCAAGTGCTTGAGAACTGGGTCTTAATAACGCCAGGCTGAAACTCCTAGTCCTCCATGCCTCCCCAAGTGCTAGGATTATATGGGTATGCTATCATACCTGCCTCTTACCTGTCCCTTGAAAGAAAATTTAAGAGTTAAGGTAGGGAAAGGGTCCCTAAACCAAATACTTAGCAAAAACAAAAGCATAAAGATGTGTCCAAAAACTCTGGGTAAAGGGTGGATATTAGAGTACTTTATAACATGAAGCAAATCAGATTGAGCTTGCCCTTTACCACATCCAAGCTGTAGCCACTGGATGACAGTGATGTAGAGCAGCAGGTGGGAAGAAAGAGGTACATTATTAGCAGGTGCCAGTTGAAATTTCTAGAGTTCTATAGGGAAAGAAGGGAAGAAAGCCGAAGGAGCAATCCTCTGGAGCAAGCTTGCCACAGGCCCTGTGAATTCTTAGCAGGGATTTGAAAGTTCTGACCTGGGCTAATTGACTGGCCTTTGAAAGCAAAATCCTGTTTGCTCCACACAGTATTTCCCCTTCCTGTGTGCTTTTCAAGAAAAGAAATTAATGGAATCTGTTCAAAATCCTCCTGAAATGAAATTACATTTTTAACTCTAATTACCCTAATTAAAACTTGACAGCTGTAATCCTGAAATGGTAGACACAGTTAAGTACCCCATGCCTGCGACAGGCTCACTCACCCAGATGAAATGTTCTGTTCTGAGTTTGGGAGAAAAAAAAAATTTTTTTTTTTGGTCTTTTTGAGAGAGGGTCTCCCATTCGTCCCAGCTGGCCTGGAGCTCACTTTGTAGACCAGGCTGGCCTTGAACTCACAGAGATCCACCTACCTCTGCCTCCCAAGTGCTAGAATTAAAGGCGTGCGCCACCATGCCCAGCGAGAAAATTTCTTATTTCCCCATCAGCAGCTTAGTCTTTGTCCCACATTCACCAAGCTAGGATAGTTATAGTCTTACCTGGGACACCGTCTCTGTAGAATTATGCCTTGGGGTGCTGCTTGATTCTTTTAAATATTTTTGACAATTTTTTACAACGTGTTTTGATCAATTCTTCTCCTCTCTTTACCTCCTCTCAGATTCACCTCCACCCCTGAGGTGATGTTCTTGATCATTCTTACCACATTTATCTAAATTTTTTCTAAAGTTGAGATTGGTCTTCAAATTTTCCTTGAGTGAATTTCTGCGCTTTGAGGACAAAGAAATGGCACTTGCTAGAAGACTCTTGCTTGAAAGCTAAATCTGAACCTAAGATCAGTTTGTTAGTATTAAGAATACAGTTTGAGCTGGGCTTGGTGGCACACACTTTTAATCCCAGCACTGGGGAGGCAAAGGGAGGTGGATCTTTGAGTTCAAGGCCAGCCTGGCAGCCTGGTCTATATAGCAAACTCCAGGCCAGCTGAACTAAAGGTAGACTCTGTCTCAAAAACAAAAAAACAAAACAGTTTGGTCAAGCATGGTGGCATACTCCTGTATTCTCAGCATTCAGGAGGCTGATATGGGAGAATTACCAAGAGTTCAAGGTCACCTAGGCTACATAGGAAGACCCCTGACTAAAAAGCAAAACAATCTGAAGTCAGGCACAAGAAATTCTGAAAACAAGTCTCTTCATTTTCTGTTGCTATGATAAAAACATTGACCAAAAACCAATTTGGGGAGGAAAGGGTTTGGCTTTATAGCTTGTAGCTCATTGTTGAGGGGAGCTGCAATAGGGAGCTCATAGCAGGAACCTGGGGCACAGACCATGGGGAACATGGCTTACTGGCTTGCTCCTCTGACACATGCTCAACCTGCTTTCCTTTTTTTTTGGGGGGGGGGTCCTTTTGAGACAGGGTCTCCCTGTAGCCCCAGCTGGCCTGGAATTCCCTAGGTGGACCAGGCTGGCCTTGAACTCAGAAAGATCCATCTGCCTTTGCCTCCCAAGTGCAAGGATTGAAGGCATACGACACCAAGCCTGGCTCAACCTGTTTTTTTTTTTTTTTTTTTTTTTTTTTTTTAATTCTTTTTTGAGACAGGGTCTCCCTGTAGCCCCAGGGAGAGAGCCTGGAGCACACTCTGTAGACCAGGCTGGCCTTGAACTCACAAGAGATCCGCCTGCCTCAGCCTCCCAGGCGATTCTTAGCCACCATGTGGGTGCTGGGAATCGAACCTTGGTCCTCTGCAAGAACCTGAGTCAGTGCTCTTAACTGCAGAGCCATCACTCCAGCCCCTATAGTTTGTACTTTCAAGAGCTCCCAGTGAATTAGGACATGTAAATAACACTCAACATGTAGATGATGTGCTAGATAGATTTCTGAGAAGAAAAGTCAGGAAGGATTAACTCTCACACGGGTGGAGTAGGTCATCCACAAAGACTTTCCACAGCCTTTTCCATTGAGTCCCTGAATTAGGAATATTGGCAGAGAAGTGAAGAAAGGGATTGCAGGTGTTAGGGAAGGCTAACATAGGAGCTTCCAGGTGACAGTTGAGTGCAGTTGGAGTAGTGTGCAGGGAAAGGTCAGGATAGATGATGAGGGTCAGAGTTTATACATTGAGAAGGTGCAGAGCTGTTAAAGCAGCTCATATGATACATTGTTAGAGGTGACTGGAGATAGTAGACTAGTTAGAACAGCTGGTAGCAGACTCTGGCCATGGCTGAATATACAGCTGTATACCAAGGAACTTATTTGTGCGTTTATGATTGCTTTTATGTTACAGTGGTGAGTTGTATACTACAGGGACTGCTAGAGCTCACAAAGCCTAAAGTTCCTATCATCTGGTCCTACATAGGAACATTTGGTTGGCTGACTGTGAGGTAATTATAGAGGATCTGTAAAAGAAGATTAATGTTAGAACTGGGTCTGAAATGGATTGGTGATGTTAAATGTTAGCAACATGACTTACCACATTGCACCTGTCCAGTTGCTTCTCAACTTTGTAAAAACCAAATTTGATGAAATGTCACCCCCGTGGTCAGAAAAGAACGTTTGAAGCGCATATCTTTAATCCTAGCACTTGAGAGGCAGAGGCAGGCGGATCTCTGTGAGTTCAAGGCCAGCCTGGTCTACAGAGTGAGTTCTAGGCCAGCTGGGGCTACAGGGAGACCCTGTCTCGAAAAGACAAAAAAAAAAATAATAATAATAATAATAAAAGAAAAGGATGTTATGTAGTCAAGTCCTGATGTACAATTTTATTAGGTATGTGACTTTAGGATAGTCCTATAACTGCCTAGTCAGGTGGAAATAATTGTGAGGAGTAGAATAAGGAATCATCAGTCTGCAGCTTCCTTATGAAGGTGTCTAAGTCTGGGACCCTCTGCTTGGAAAGACAGATGTCCTAGAGAACATTGTTTGAATTAAGAAGTTGGAAAAAAAAAAAGAAGTTGGGGGTGGCTGGGTATGGTGGCATATATTCCAGCATTCAGGAGGTACAGGCACAAAGATACCTCCCTAGTTTAGATAGTGAGTTCCAGACCCATCTGGGGTGCATAGTGAGGCCTTGTCTAAAAAAAGAAGGAAAAAGAAAAAAACTCACCAAAATTTCCAAACAACTGGAGTTGGGCATTGGTGAACAGGGGTTTGATGACTGGAAGTGGTTAGAGGTGTAGGGGAGGGACTTGTACTAACTTGAAAATACCCTGTACGCTTCTACTCTTACTATTTCTGACATTTGTTGTAGTCAAATTGAACTCATTTTTACCCTTCAATTGCCAGGGCACATAGTGCAAAACAAAAACCAAAGGCTGGATTTATCCTGTAGCCAGAAGCTGCTTGAAATCTGTATTGGGCACTTTTTTGTCAGTGATGTCCTAGTTACCTTCACTGTCCCTCTAGGTTCTTACATTGAATTCTTTCCCTGACTTCATGAAATGATGTTACGCAAGACAAGAATCTTTTCTTCATCAAGTTCTTTTTGATCAGAATGTTTTATAAGAACAGAAAAAAACTAGGATGCCTGACAAAGCAGGCACTTAAGGGAGAAAGGGTTTGTTTATATTTCAAGGTAAAAGCTTCCAAGATTGGGAACACAGCCTATGGAATGGCAGATCAGGAAGCGAAGGTGGGGCAGAGTGGAATTAGGCTATGTGAACCTCAAGACCCAAGCCCTAGTGACTCTTCTTCCAGCTCTTCTCTACCTTCTAAAGGTTCCCTACCTTTCCTAAATAGTGCCAACAAATGGGGACCAATTATTCAAACACATAAGCCTGCGAAGATTTTTTCTTTTTACAGTAAAATTTGCAAAATAGGGGCTGGAAAGATGGTTCTGTGGTTAAAAGGCCTGGTTGCCCTTGAAAAGGATCTGGGTTCACTTCCCAGCACCCACATAGTGGCTAACAATTGTTGGTAACTTCAGTTCCAGGGGCTCTGATGTCCTCTTCAGACCTCCAGGAGCATTGTATGCATAGGTGTATTATACATAAAAAATTAAAAATAAATAAAAATTGCTGGGCATGGTGGTGAATGACTTTAATTGCAACACTTGGGAGGCAGAAGCAGGCAGATCTCTGTGAGTTTAAGGCCAGCCTGGTCTACATAGCCAGATCCAGGCCAGCAGGGGCTACAGGGAGACCCTGTTCCAAAAAGACTGAAAGCAAAAAAAAAACAAAACAAAAAAAAACTGCCAGGTGTGGCAGCACATGCCTTTAAGCTTTATTTCTTTTTTTTTTTGTCTTTTCGAGACAGGGTCTCCCTGTAGCCCTGGCTGTCCTGGAACTCACTCTGTAGACCAAGGCCTTTAAGCTTTTAATCCCAACACTTGGGAGGCAGAGGCAGGCAGACCTCTGTGAATTCAAGGCCAGCTGGGACTAAAGAGAGACCCTGTCTCAAAAAGACCATAAATAAATAAATAAATAAATAAATAAATAAATAAATATCAAAATACATTCAGTCTGACTTTAAAAGTCCTCATGTTTCTATAGATTTAATACTGTTCAAAAGTTCTACGTCTCACACAAACTTTGAACTATGAGCCCCTGTAAAATAATAATAAAAGAACTTATACACTTCCAATATATAGTGTCACAGAATAAACATCCATTTTAAAATTGATTGGAAGGATAGCAAGAAACCCAGCAGGGCAAACACCAGACCTTGTAGCTCTGTGTCTGATGTTGGAGTCAGGACTACTCTACCTGGCTTGAGTAACACCATCCCTTCTGCTGTTGCCTAGGGGCAATGTGGCCTTTCTCTTGGGCCAACTCTCCTTGATACCTGTAGCTTTTCTCAACTGCCCATGTTTCTGGCTTCCTAATATGTTGGAGCTTCCATTGCAATTT
This sequence comes from Rhizomys pruinosus, assembly GCA_009823505.1. Classification (NCBI taxonomy): domain Eukaryota; kingdom Metazoa; phylum Chordata; class Mammalia; order Rodentia; family Spalacidae; genus Rhizomys; species Rhizomys pruinosus. The sequence continues at coordinate 574,477 of VZQC01006492.1, forward strand.
AGGCCTCATCACACCTTCATGTACAACCTGCCAGGAGTTCCATGCCAGGGAACCCAGCCCTGCTATATGTTGTTTTGGTGACTTTTGGGTATCTTGGGGTATGCCTCCATGTTCTACATATTTGCAAACCAGCACCATGTCAGTGACATCAGGTCCTGTCAGCTGGATATGTTGTAGCTTGGCTCCCTTGGATCAGAGCTTGCCTCTGTTCTTCATGGATGGAAAACACTTTTCTATGTCTGGAATTCTTAACAGGTGAAGTCCTATCCTCTAGGTACTTTTCCTATTCTAATGCAGAGCAGGAGGTTTCTCTTTAATGGTGCTAATGTTTTCAACAATTGATGGCTACTTTGTCCACATGTACCGTAGCCTCAACTTTAGCCTGATTGGGCCAAATTTGTCCATTTTTCATACCTTTCTACTCCACTTGTTGCTTTCTTTTGTATAAATCTGAACAAATGTAGTGAGCAGTAAGTGTCCCACAGCTTGAATGTTACGCTGGCTTGAAGTTTCCTCCACCCAACAGGTAAGTCTTTGAATTTAGCCATATTCACATTTTCAGGACATGGGCAGAATATAGTTAAGACGCTTTTCCAAGAATGTAACATGAGGGGCTGGAGGGATGGCCTAGCGGTTAAGAGCGACGACAGCTCTTGCAGAGGACCCGGGTTCGATCCCCAGCACCCACATGGCGGCTGAGAACCGTCTGTGACTCCAGTTCCAGGGGAATCCGAGACCGTCTTCTGACCTCCGCGGCATCGCACGACACGGCGTGCGCAGGACTGCCAGGAATCAATACATTCATACACATTAAAAATAAAAAAAAAAAAAAAAAAAAAAAAGAATGTAACATCGAATGGTTTCTAGTCCATTCCTGATAATAATAGTCTTCTTTGTCCAACTTGAGGGATTTGAATCACCAGGAACTACACCTGTCGTATGTAAGGGTTTATAGGCTGTGATTCTCCAGTAAGGAAGACTCAGTCTGAATGTGAGTGGGACCATTTCCTGGACCTGGGGCCCCAAGACTGCATAGAAAGGAAAAGGCGAGCTGAGCACCAGCATTCATCTCACTCTGTCTGTGGACTGTGGATGCAGGGTGATCCGCAGCTTCATGCCTCCTCTTCTCTGGCTGTTACTCTCATGACTTGAGCCAAAAAATAAATTAAAAAAAAATTTTTAAATTATGTGTGTGTGTTTATTTTATGTGTGTGTATTGTGGGGCATATGTACCATGTGCAAGTGTGAGGGTCAGAGGACAACCTTGGAGTTGGTTCCTCTTCTACTTTTATGTGGGTTCTGGGGGTTGAACATGAGTCATCAGGCTTGTGTGGCAGGCTTTTTTTTTTTTTTTTTAATAATTTTAACCTGCTGATCATCTTGCCAGGCTGCCAGTCTGCCCACTTTTCTGTTAGCTTTGTAGTTTTTGGAACTCCTTCAGAATGACCCTCCAGAAGGACCCATTAAGCTCTGCTTACATCATTCTAGTTCCTCTTTTGTCAGCAGTTCAATCCTTTTCCATAGCTTGCAAACCACTTCTAAAAGCCTGCAAGTCATAGTCAGATTGAATGGATCAGTGGTCCCATTTAAAATAGATTTGTTTTATTCTTATTTATGTGCACACGTGTGTGGGTGCCTTCTGAGGGTGTGGGATCCCCTGGAGCTGTTGTTTTAGGTGGCTGTGGGGCCACTCAGCACCGATATTGGGAACTAAACTCTGGTAAGAATAGCAAGTGTTATTCTTTTTTTTTTTTTTTTGGTCTTTTTGAGACAGGGTCTCCCTGTAGCCCTAGCTGTCCTGAACTCACTCTGTAGACCAGGCTGGCCTTGAACTCCCAAAGATCCGCCTGCCTCTGCCTCCCAAGTGCTGGGATTAAAGGCGTGCGCCACCTCGCCCGGCACGCAAGTGCTGTTCTTAACCACTGAGACATATTGATAGCCTCCGACAATTTTTTCTGTTACTTTTTTTTGGTTGCCTGTGACCATGAAGCTGATTAAAAAGGTAGCTTTTAGCTGGGCATGGTGGCGCATGTGTTTAATCCCAGCACTCGGGAGACAGAGGCAGGTGGATCTCTGTGAGTTCAAGGCCTGCCTGGTCTACATAGTTCTAGGCCAGCTGGGACTAAAGGGAGACCCGGTCTCAAAAAGACCAGTTTAGGTGGCAGAACCAGGGCTCAGAGTGAGATGGATTTACATTCTTTTTTTTTTATTTTTTTAATTTTTTATTTATTTCTGTATGTGTATGAATGTACTGTCTGCATGCAAGTGTGTGCACCCGTGTTGTGCAATGCCGCGGAGGTCAGAAGAGGGTGTTGGATTCCCCTGGAACTGGAGTTCTCCTGGGATTGGAGTTTCAGACTGTTCTCAGCCGCCATGTGGGTGCTGGGGATCGAATCCGGGTCCTCTGCAAGAGTGGTCGGGGCTCTTCACCGCTAGGCAATCTCTCCAGCCCAGATTTACATTCTTTTTCAAGCACTTCGTTGCTCTTCCTTGCAGGAGAGTGGGAAGGGAGGGAACTCTAATGGACAACTTAGCTAGCTAACTCCTTTTGGAGACTGGCCATTGGTAGGAAGCCTGGTTTTAGATTCAGAGCTGTGCTTTTGTTAGGAGAGACTGAGGTCCTAGGCAGCTGACAGAAGAAGCAGGGATCTCAAATATCCCAGGACCCATTTATAAAGTAAAGCACTAGATTCAGTGAAGGTGAAGCCTGGTAGTCAGTTGACCATAACTGAATGGTTACAAGAGCCCCACAGTCAGTTTAGTATAAGATAGCAGGGAAGAAGGGTCAGACCCAGGCCTTCTGGGGCGGAAAAGTGATAATAACTTGATAATTCATTTTTAAAAATTTCATTAAAATTTATTTATTTATATGAATGTACTGACTGCATGTGGGTTTGTGCACCTGTGTCGTGCAAAGTCTTGGAGGTTAGAAGAGGGTGTTGGATTCCCCTGGAACTGGAGTTCTCCTAGAATTGGAGTTCTGGATGGTTCTCAGCCGCCATGTGGGTGCTGGGGATCGAACCTGGGTCCTCTGCAAGAGCAGTCGGTGCTCTTAACCACTAGGCCGTCGCTCCAGCCCCGATAACTCATTTTTAAATGCTAATCCCACTTGAAATGATAGAGCCAGGGAGAGGCAAGGAACCACCTTCAAAGTAAAAAACTGGCAACTCCCCAACCCCTCGAAAACCAAAAAAGAGCAAGCCTTATTAGATTATACAAATTATTCTCTTAAAAACTAGCCATTTTCGGGGCTGGAGAGATGGCCTAGCAGTTAGGAGCACCGACTGCTCTTGCAGAGGACCCGGGTTTGATCTCCAGTACCCACATGGTGGCTGAGAACCGTCTGTAACTCCAGTTCCAGGAGAACTCCAGTTCCAGGGGAATCAGAGACCCTCTTCAGACCGCGGCACTGCACAACACAGGTGCACAAACCTGCAGTCAGACAGTACATTCATACACATACAAAAATGAATAAAAAACAGCCATTTTATTTTTTAATTTTTTTTTAAAATTTTATTTCTGTATGTGTATGAATGTACTGTCTGCATGCAAGTTTGTGCACCCGTGTCGTGCAATGCCGCGGAGGTCAGAAGAGGGTGTCGGATTCCCCTGGAACTGGAGTTCCAGACGGTTCTCAGCCGCCATGTGGGTGCTGGGGATCGAACCCGGGTCCTCTGTAAGAGCGGGTCGGCGCTCTTAACTGCTAGGCCATCTCTCCAGCCCCAGCCTGGTCTACAGCCATTTTCTGTTTCTTAGCACAGTACTCACAAATGCTTTTTTCCTAGAGACCATGTCTTTTTCACTGACTGGCTGGCTCTGAGCTGTAGTATCTTTCAGTTTTCTGTTTCACCTCTGAAGCTTCTGATAGTTCCCCTTAGTTGACAGATGAAGAAACTAACAGCCTGGGGTTCTAGCACAGGAACTAGAGCTTCTTTAAGTTCCTTTTTAAGGATAATCATTTCCTGTCATCTGAAATATTTGTCTGGAGGTCCTTTAAATGCTCATTATGCGTGTGCTACAATCCCTGAGATGTTCTTCCTCCCTGGACTAGGGCTCGCAGCTCTGGGAAGCTGCAAGTCTTGGAATTGTCCTCGGCCATCGGGCTGACAGTCCCTAGGCTTAAGCCCCAGCAAGAAGGGGGAGGGAATGGTGAGAAGTAGCCAGAGAGAAAAGGAAACAGACTCAGGGCCAGGCGTGGTGGTGCACGCCTTTAATCTCAGCACTGGGGAGGCAGAGGCAGGCAGATCTCTGTGAGTTCAAGGCCAGCTGGAACTAAAAGGGAGACCCTGTCTCAAAAATACCAAAAACAAAAGGAACTAGACTCATTCCAGGAGAATTAAAGACTCAACTTTAATGTTGTAACTCAAGGCTTTTTGTACAGATCCTTGCATGGGCTGGGAGACACACACAATTGGGGTCTGGGGCAGGCAGTTGGGACAAGCTGAACCCCAGCCCATTTGCTCCAGATCAAGGCTTTTCCCTAAGGGATCAAAGACAGTTGGGCATCCACGCCTCACAGGCAAGATAACAGCAGGGGTCGAGGCTTGGAGGCTGTTTGCTGACTCTTTAAGAATGCCTACAGGGGGCTGGAGAGATGGCCTAACGGTTAAGGGTGCTGACTGCTCTTGCAGAGGACCCGGGTTCGATCCCCAGCACCCACATGGTGGCTGAGAACCGTCTGTAACTCCAGTTCCAGGGGAATCCGACACCCTCTTCTGACTTCTGCAACATTGCACGAAATGGGTGCACAATCCTACATGTAGATAGTACATACACATACAAGAATAAATTTAAAAAAATGCCTACAATTTCCCCTTCATATAAATGAGCTGAATCTCAACTAAAATCTATATATTCTTTAAAATTTTGCCCAACTATTCACTTGTGTTTATTTTGAGGGTAAATTACCATAATTTCCCAGATCAAGACCTGGGTTTCTTTTTTTTTTTTTTTAATTTTTTAAAACTTTATTTTTGTATGTGTTTGAGTGTACTGTCTGCATGTAGGTCTGTGCACCCGTGTCGTGCAATGCCTCGGAGGTCCGAAGAGGGTCTCGGATTCCCCTGGAACTGGAGTTCTCCTGGAGTTGGAGTTACAAACAGTTTTTAGCCCCCATGTGGGTGTTGGGGATCGAACCCGGGTCCTTTGCAAGAGCAGTCAGTGCTCTTAACTGCTAGGCTATCTCTCCAGCCCAAGACCTGGGTTTCTTTAGCTGAGTTCACTTCTGTAAAGCATTGTCGTTGCTGATTCAAGAACCAATATGAACTTCAAACAACGTGCACTCACAGCGTCCACATCGAAGGCAACTCCAAACTCATTCTACAGTCAGGAAGTCTGGATGTGGGGAAAGTACCTTGGTTGGGAATAAGACTTATTCTGGCCATGCAAGTAACTTTCCTCTGTGACTTTGGACTGATCTCCTTCCAGCCCTGGTCTGACCTTTCCTGTCAAGTGGTAGGGCTCTTCCAGCTCTTTTCTCTCCAGGGACAGAAAAGTGATCTTCTGCATAGTCTCAGTTGCACAGAGCACTGTCTGGCCCAACCGTTGTACTGGTTACTGATTATAAAGCCTTAGATTCTCCTTATAGCTCTAGAGGGGGGAAGGGGAACCATCCAACTGTCTCATTAGCATGGAGAAAAGAAAACAGTAATTACTGTGCCTCCCTTGGTAATTCTTGCACCATTGGTTCTTAGGGAAGGAGGAGGGAAAAACTGGAGATAGCTTTAGCCGAGGAAGGAGAAATGCTTTTAGTTCCAAGAATATGGAGAGGCAAGAATTGCACATCTATTGTATTCTTAGGGCATTCCTCCAGGCAGGCCCAAGACTGGCTGGATTGAATTTCAGTTTTTGTGACATGTATTGTGTTATAGTTGGACATGGGATGGGGCTCAAGAGCTCAGTATCTCCTGTCATTAAGTTGCCAGCTGCCCTTTGGGACCTCCTTCGTGATATGCCAGGCAGCTTGAGCACCTGTTTATATTGGGGAGTAGGATGGGGTTTTTTGCTGAACCACTTTGTGACCTGGCTACATTTTTACTATGTTGTGAAGTCTTCTTTTTAAACTCTGAGGCAATACAGCCTGTTCATCTTATTATTTCAACCACTGAGAGTCAAGGTCCGATGTCCTTGTGAATGGGGGGAGTCTTGTGGAACTGCAAGAGTATGGAGTTCAAGGCTAAGAAATGTAGGACTCAGGTCTTGGTAGTTGTGAAACTGAGAAGTTAAAGGGCAGGTGGAAAAGAGCAAGTCCATTGATAAGTATGGCCTTAGACAAAGAACTATTTGCTGTGTGTCAGTCTTTTACTCAAAAGTACTGATTATAGCAGAAATGGATTGGAGGAGGACTTCAGCTGGTGAACTTTGAGGTATTAGGCTGTGATCATCTACTGTGGCTGCTTCTAGCTGCCCCAGAGGCCTAGAGACCCCAGTGTCTTTTGTCTTTCTTCTCCTTTATTTAGGAAGATAACCACTGCCTCTTTTCGTCTTCCTGTAGGCCTTGGAAATTGCTTGCTGTAAACACCAAGAGTTCTGTACGAACATTTTGTCTACAAATACAGGAGATGATTGCTTCTGTTAAGTTCGTGGTCTTCTACCGTTGACGTGCTCCCTCGTATCTGTCCTAGATCCTTTGCTTGTGTCTCTCATCTTTCATGTCCAGGCTCCACTGTTCCTATAATTTTCCCTTACTATACTTCCTGACTTTCCCTTGGCCTCCAGATACAGATTCCTGGTTTCCTTTTTTCTTGTAGAATCTGTTCCCAAAATAATAGCGTGACCTAAGGGAGGAGTTCTTTTTAGTTTAACATGCAGTTAATTGGTCCATAGTTATGTGCTTCCCAGAGGAATAACATGTACTTTCAGAACACACAAATGCTGGTTCTTGGAAAGGTTTCTATCCCATGTCATCTTCTAGAAGGGTTTTCCCTAAGTCCAATTTTTTCTGAAATAGAGCCCATTCTTTTTTTGTTGTTTATTTTTTAAGGGATTCNAAAATTTTATTTCTGTATGTGTATGAATGTACTGTCTGCATGCAAGTTTGTGCACCCGTGTCGTGCAATGCCGCGGAGGTCAGAAGAGGGTGTCGGATTCCCCTGGAACTGGAGTTCCAGACGGTTCTCAGCCGCCATGTGGGTGCTGGGGATCGAACCCGGGTCCTCTGTAAGAGCGGGTCGGCGCTCTTAACTGCTAGGCCATCTCTCCAGCCCCAGCCTGGTCTACAGCCATTTTCTGTTTCTTAGCACAGTACTCACAAATGCTTTTTTCCTAGAGACCATGTCTTTTTCACTGACTGGCTGGCTCTGAGCTGTAGTATCTTTCAGTTTTCTGTTTCACCTCTGAAGCTTCTGATAGTTCCCCTTAGTTGACAGATGAAGAAACTAACAGCCTGGGGTTCTAGCACAGGAACTAGAGCTACTTTAAGTTCCTTTTTAAGGATAATCATTTCCTGTCATCTGAAATATTTGTCTGGAGGTCCTTTAAATGCTCATTATGCGTGTGCTACAATCCCTGAGATGTTCTTCCTCCCTGGACTAGGGCTCGCAGCTCTGGGAAGCTGCAAGTCTTGGAATTGTCCTCGGCCATCGGGCTGACAGTCCCTAGGCTTAAGCCCCAGCAAGAAGGGGGAGGGAATGGTGAGAAGTAGCCAGAGAGAAAAGGAAACAGACTCAGGGCCAGGCGTGGTGGTGCACGCCTTTAATCTCAGCACTGGGGAGGCAGAGGCAGGCAGATCTCTGTGAGTTCAAGGCCAGCTGGAACTAAAAGGGAGACCCTGTCTCAAAAATACCAAAAACAAAAGGAACTAGACTCATTCCAGGAGAATTAAAGACTCAACTTTAATGTTGTAACTCAAGGCTTTTTGTACAGATCCTTGCATGGGCTGGGAGACACACACAATTGGGGTCTGGGGCAGGCAGTTGGGACAAGCTGAACCCCAGCCCATTTGCTCCAGATCAAGGCTTTTCCCTAAGGGATCAAAGACAGTTGGGCATCCACGCCTCACAGGCAAGATAACAGCAGGGGTCGAGGCTTGGAGGCTGTTTGCTGACTCTTTAAGAATGCCTACAGGGGGCTGGAGAGATGGCCTAAAGGTTAAGGGTGCTGACTGCTCTTGCAGAGGACCCGGGTTCGATCCCCAGCACCCACATGGTGGCTGAGAACCGTCTGTAACTCCAGTTCCAGGGGAATCCGACACCCTCTTCTGACTTCTGCAACATTGCACGAAATGGGTGCACAATCCTACATGTAGATAGTACATACACATACAAGAATAAATTTAAAAAAATGCCTACAATTTCCCCTTCATATAAATGAGCTGAATCTCAACTAAAATCTATATATTCTTTAAAATTTTGCCCAACTATTCACTTGTGTTTATTTTGAGGGTAAATTACCATAATTTCCCAGATCAAGACCTGGGTTTCTTTTTTTTTTTTTTTAATTTTTTAAAACTTTATTTTTGTATGTGTTTGAGTGTACTGTCTGCATGTAGGTCTGTGCACCCGTGTCGTGCAATGCCTCGGAGGTCCGAAGAGGGTCTCGGATTCCCCTGGAACTGGAGTTCTCCTGGAGTTGGAGTTACAAACAGTTTTTAGCCCCCATGTGGGTGTTGGGGATCGAACCCGGGTCCTTTGCAAGAGCAGTCAGTGCTCTTAACTGCTAGGCTATCTCTCCAGCCCAAGACCTGGGTTTCTTTAGCTGAGTTCACTTCTGTAAAGCATTGTCGTTGCTGATTCAAGAACCAATATGAACTTCAAACAACGTGCACTCACAGCGTCCACATCGAAGGCAACTCCAAACTCATTCTACAGTCAGGAAGTCTGGATGTGGGGAAAGTACCTTGGTTGGGAATAAGACTTATTCTGGCCATGCAAGTAACTTTCCTCTGTGACTTTGGACTGATCTCCTTCCAGCCCTGGTCTGACCTTTCCTGTCAAGTGGTAGGGCTCTTCCAGCTCTTTTCTCTCCAGGGACAGAAAAGTGATCTTCTGCATAGTCTCAGTTGCACAGAGCACTGTCTGGCCCAACCGTTGTACTGGTTACTGATTATAAAGCCTTAGATTCTCCTTATAGCTCTAGAGGGGGGAAGGGGAACCATCCAACTGTCTCATTAGCATGGATAAAAGAAAACAGTAATTACTTGTGCCTCCCTTGGTAATTCTTGCACCATTGGTTCTTAGGGAAGGAGGAGGGAAAAACTGGAGATAGCTTTAGCCGAGGAAGGAGAAATGCTTTTAGTTCCAAGAATATGGAGAGGCAAGAATTGCACATCTATTGTATTCTTAGGGCATTCCTCCAGGCAGGCCCAAGACTGGCTGGATTGAATTTCAGTTTTTGTGACATGTATTGTGTTATAGTTGGACATGGGATGGGGCTCAAGAGCTCAGTATCTCCTGTCATTAAGTTGCCAGCTGCCCTTTGGGACCTCCTTCGTGATATGCCAGGCAGCTTGAGCACCTGTTTATATTGGGGAGTAGGATGGGGTTTTTTGCTGAACCACTTTGTGACCTGGCTACATTTTTACTATGTTGTGAAGTCTTCTTTTTAAACTCTGAGGCAATACAGCCTGTTCATCTTATTATTTCAACCACTGAGAGTCAAGGTCCGATGTCCTTGTGAATGGGGGGAGTCTTGTGGAACTGCAAGAGTATGGAGTTCAAGGCTAAGAAATGTAGGACTCAGGTCTTGGTAGTTGTGAAACTGAGAAGTTAAAGGGCAGGTGGAAAAGAGCAAGTCCATTGATAAGTATGGCCTTAGACAAAGAACTATTTGCTGTGTGTCAGTCTTTTACTCAAAAGTACTGATTATAGCAGAAATGGATTGGAGGAGGACTTCAGCTGGTGAACTTTGAGGTATTAGGCTGTGATCATCTACTGTGGCTGCTTCTAGCTGCCCCAGAGGCCTAGAGACCCCAGTGTCTTTTGTCTTTCTTCTCCTTTATTTAGGAAGATAACCACTGCCTCTTTTCGTCTTCCTGTAGGCCTTGGAAATTGCTTGCTGTAAACACCAAGAGTTCTGTACGAACATTTTGTCTACAAATACAGGAGATGATTGCTTCTGTTAAGTTCGTGGTCTTCTACCGTTGACGTGCTCCCTCGTATCTGTCCTAGATCCTTTGCTTGTGTCTCTCATCTTTCATGTCCAGGCTCCACTGTTCCTATAATTTTCCCTTACTATACTTCCTGACTTTCCCTTGGCCTCCAGATACAGATTCCTGGTTTCCTTTTTTCTTGTAGAATCTGTTCCCAAAATAATAGCGTGACCTAAGGGAGGAGTTCTTTTTAGTTTAACATGCAGTTAATTGGTCCATAGTTATGTGCTTCCCAGAGGAATAACATGTACTTTCAGAACACACAAATGCTGGTTCTTGGAAAGGTTTCTATCCCATGTCATCTTCTAGAAGGGTTTTCCCTAAGTCCAATTTTTTCTGAAATAGAGCCCATTCTTTTTTTGTTGTTTATTTTTTAAGGGATTCACAATATAAGAGCACAGTTGTTTTCAGATCACGTTGACATTGCTCAGTTTGCCACACAATTAGGTAATTGGTGCTAGCATCCACAGATGAGGGCTACCATTTGTCGTTTGTTTTTCTGGGACTGTGTTACTTCACTTAGCATGATATCTTCTAGCTCCATCCATTTACCTGCAAAGTTCATGATGTCATCTTTACCGCTGCATAGAACTCCATTGTGTAGATGTACCACATTTTCTCTATCCACTCGTCAGTTGAGGGGCACTTGGGTTGGTTCCAGCTCCTTGCTATTGTGAAGAGAGCTGCAATAAACATGGCTGTGCATGTATCTCTGTGGTAAGATGAGTCCTGTGGATACATACCCAGGAGTGGTATGGCTGGGTCAGGTGGCAAGTTCATTCCAAGTCTTCCAAGGGTTCTCCACACTGCTTTCCATAGTGGCTGTATGAGTTTACATTCCTACCAGCAGAGGATGAGTGTTCCCCTTTCCCCATAACCTCTCCAGCATTTGGTATCATTTGTTTTCTTGATCCTAGCCAGTCTTATTGGAGTGAGGTGATATCTTAAAGTGGTTTTAATTTGCATTTCCTTAATTATTAGCGACGTTGAACACTTTTTAAGATGTTTCTCAGCCATCTCTAATTCCTCACTTGTAAAGTGTTCAGCTCTTTGCTCCATCTATTGAGTGGGTCATTTGTTTTCTTTCTTCTTTGTTTTTTGAGTAGTTTATATATTCTGGAAATCAATGCTTTGGCAGATGTATCTGCAATTTTTTTTTTTTTTTTAATGAGACAAGATCTCCCTGTAGCCTCTGCTGGCCTAGAATTTGCTATGGAGACCAGGCTAGCCCTGATCTCACAAAGATCCACCTGCCTCTGCCTCCTTAGTGCTGGGATTAAAGGCATATACCGCTATGCCTGGCTTTATTCCTTTTTTATTTCATTACTTTGCTTTAATGTTCTTTATAGTATTTAACATGATCTATGGTCTGAAATGATTTAATAATGAACCAGGATGCAAAATACACGACCCTTGACAGATTTCTCTTCTTTGTTATAGGTGAGCCTTGTTTCTAGAGGCAGCTGCTGCTGACCCTGTAACCCCAAAGAAGAAATAGCTGGCTAAAGTTCGGTCTTCGTATTGGTAAGTGAGGATCCTGGGAAAACTTGAGTAAGCTATCTGAAGGGTAACTAGTTTAGGGATTCATTTCAGCCTTTGTACAAATACCTTAACAGTAACTATTTTTCTACTCAGGGTATAGGAGATTGGATTTTGGCCTAGTTAGCCTCTTGGCTTGTAGGAAGGGTTGGGATCAGTTTCCTGGAATTACCATAAGAATGTGAGGGATCCTTTATTGCAAAGAAGGCTTACTTGTTTTTACCAGTTGCTCTGTGCCATGGGGGAGGGTGTGTCTCATACCTAGAACTTATACCCGCTCCCATAAACTCTTTTAATTAATTAATTAACAGAACTCTTAATTAATTATTGATCTTTTGAGGGTCTCTCAGCTGGCGTGGAGCTCACTATGTAGACCAGGCTGGCCTTGAACTTACAGAGATCTGCCTGCCTTGGCCTCATGAGTGCTGGGATTAAAGGTGCCCAGCCTAAGACCGTTCTTAGCCACAATGTGGGTGCTGGGAATCTAACCCAGGTCCTCTGCAAGAGCAGTCCGTGCTCTTTACTGCTGAGCCATCTCCAGCCCATGTAAACTCTGTAACATGGTCTCTGGGCCCTTGGGTTCTCCCTCCCTCCTTCCTGTTCCTGAGACAGGGTCTCCCTGTAGCCCTAGCTGGTCTGGAACTCCCTATCTGTAGACCAGGCTGGCCACAGTTGCCTGCCTCTGCCTCCTGAGTGCTGGAATTAAAGGCACGTGCCATCATCCTCAGCTTAAATGTCTTTGGTTTTATGTGTAGGAGTATTTTGCCTGCAAGTATGTAAGTACCAGAGGAAGGCATCAGATTCCCTAGAACTGGAGTTTATAGATAGTTTTTATCTACCATGTGGGTGTTGGGAACTGAATTCTGGCCTTCTGAAAGAGCAGCCAGTGCTCTTAACTGAACCATCTCTCCAGCTCAAGCTTCAGGAAATCTGCAAAATGTGACCATGAATGGTGGTAAGTGGAACAATAGAGTAGGGCTGTCGGGCAGTTCAGATAGAAGGGGAGGGAAATCCTATAGTGAGAGCTTGTTAGGTCTCATTTAATCTAGATAGAATTCCATTTTATAGATGAAGAAATTGAGGCTTAAGAAGCTGAAATAGAGGCTGGAGAGATGGCTAAAAGCACCGACTGCTCTTGCAGAGGACCCAGGTTCAATTCCCAGCACCCATATGGCAGCTAAGAACCATTTTTAGAGGCATGGTGGTGCACAGCTTTAATCCTAGAGCACTCTGGAGACAGAAGCAGGTGGATCTCTGTGAGTTCAAGGACAGCCTGGTCTACAGAGTGAGCTCCAGGCCAGCTGGGACTTAAAGGGAGACCCTGTCTCAAAAACACCAAAAAAAAAGCTTAGGTTTCATGTCTAGGAACCCAGAAAGCTGTGCTTAGAATCCAGGTCACTGTGAACACTGTACTTTTTCCTGACTTTAGAAGACTTTTCCATGAGCTATTTGCTGATTTCCCAGGGAATTCTTTTTTTTTTTTTTTAATTCAGAAAGTTCAAGAAGATAGCCTGTGCTAGAATAGCTTCAGTGTCATCTTGACACAACTGGGTTGAGGGATCCTCAAATGGAGAATTGGTTCCATTGGACTGGCCTGTGGCCACATCTTTGGAGTATTTTCTTGATTGTTGAGTAATGTGGGAGGGCCCAGCCCATTGTGGGTGGTGTCACCCCTGTGCAGGTGGTTGTGTAGTTGTGTATTATATAAGAAAGCAGGTTGGGTCTGGAGAGATGGCTCAGCGGTTAAGAGCTCCGACTGCTCTTGCAGAGGACCCAGGTTCTATTCCCAGTACCCACATGGTGGCTAAGAACTGCCTTTAACTCCAGTTCCAGGGGAGTCTGATGCCCTCTTCTGACCTCCATGGCATTGCATGACATGGGTGCACCAACCTACATGTAGACAGTACTCTCATACACATTAAAAAAACAGACAAAAAAGCAGGTTGAAGCCGGGCGTGGTGGCTCATGCTTTTAATCCTAGCACTCGGGAGGCAGAGGCAGAGGCAGAGGCAGAGGCAGAGGCAGGGTCAGGGTCAGGGTCAGGGTCAGGGTCAGGGTCAGGGGGATCTTTGTGAGTTGAAGGCCAGCCTGGTCTACAGAATGAGTTCTAGGACAGCTAGGGCTACAGGGAGACCCACAGGGTCAGGGTCAGGGGGATCTTTGTGAGTTGAAGGCCAGCCTGGTCTACAGAATGAGTTCTAGGACAGCTAGGGCTACAGGGAGACCCTGTCTCAAAAGACAAAAAATAAATAAATAAATAAATAAAAAAGGAAAGCAGGTCAAGCATGGGCCAGGGGAGCAAGGCAGTAAGCAGCGTTCCTTCATGGCCTGTGCCTCAGCTCCTGCCTCTGGATTCCTGCCCTGAGTTCCTACGTTGGGCTCCCTCAGTGTTGGACTGTGACCCGACCCAGGAGGATGAATAAACCCTTTCCTCCCCAAGTTGGTATTGGTCAGAGTGTTTTGTTACAGCAATGGAAAGCAAACTAGAACACAGCCCTCTGTAGGAATTCAGTTATTTGAGGATCCCACTAGGGCTGGTAGGCTTTAGGGACCCTTTGAGCAGTTCTAGTGAGAGGACCAATGAATAGAATATAGAAGGTACTTTGGGGCTGGAGAGATGGCCTAGTGGTTAAGAGTGCCGACTGCTCTTGCAGAGGACCTGGGTTCCATCCCCAGCACCCACATGGCGTCTAAGAACCATCTATAACTCCAGTTCCAGGGGAATTCGAGACCCTCTTCTGACCTCCTCGGCATTGCACCACATGGGTGCACAAACCTGCATGCAGACAGTACATTCATACACATTAAAAAAAAAAAGTACTTTGAAGAAGACAGAGGCCCAGCTGTCTGGAAGAAAATAGGTGAAACTCAGGGGATCTCAGGGGAACTTCGGCTGATGCAAGATAGGGACCCAGAGAGCTGAGCTGAAGTTGAGGATCCTCGAGGTTTTTTTGTTTTTTTTTTGTCTTTTGTCTTTTTGAGACAGGGTTTTTCTTTAGTCTCAGCTACCCTGGAACTCCCTCTGTAGACCAGGCTGGCCTTGAACTCACAGAGATCTGCTTGCCTCTGCCTCTCAAGCGCTAGGATTAAAGGCGTGCACCACCACGCCCGGCTGATCCTGAGTTTTTTAATCTTACCTCTCACTGTGTGCCCTTAGGCACACTTTCCTATTTGTAAAATTGGAGTACCGCCTTGTGTCCCTGCCACATGTGGTTCGTCCCTGTCATTTCCATGATGGGCCAGGGCACATAGGAAGCATGTGTATGAGAAGCACAACACATGGACAATCATTTCCATGGTGGGCCATGGCCACATATCCCTATCTCCTGATTCTGTCATGTGTCCTTGCTGGGGAGTGAACTCAGAAGGACATATGCTCTCTAGGCAAGCTTGGTAAAGCTAAATTCCCAGCCCCCACCATGTGTTTTATGTGTGCAACCATATATAGTGATGTAGAGAATCAAATAAGAAATGTTAGTCAGAAGGTTCTGTGAATTGTAAAGTATCATGAAACAGAACGAGAAAAGTGAGGAGAAAGCATGTCCACAGCATCCCAGCTCCTGACTTTTTTGCCACCTTATTCCCTAAAGACAAAAGGTGGAGGGTTGTCCCTGGGGAATATCTGTAGTAAGACGTCTGCCTGCTCTCCATATGGAAATCAATTCCTATATATAGATGACAAAACCGTGAAACACTGGTAACTACAGTTTGCAGTATGTGGGCTGTAGAGTTGAGGTTTGAGTGCTGGCCTCTGCTGGTGTAGGTGTTAAAGCAGTTTTCAAGAGTCTATCTCAGCATTCCCAAGTAGTTGTACATTTTGCCTTGTTTCCTATCCTTACCTCAAAAAAAGGCTACTCCTGTATTTGCCTCATCCCACCCCCACCCCACCCCCATTGTTAATGAAAAGGATACTTCTGTCATAGCCTTGGATCTTACTGGAAACATGGCCTTTCCAGTTTTCCCAATGTCTTGCTCTTTTCTCCTGGCCAGTCATATAGGCCATTTTGTTCTTCCCCCTCAACCTGGAGGGGCACAAAGGAATAGACTGCCCTCCTGGTGCTCTTGAATTCTACATTGACAAGCTCCAGTTTTCCTTCCTACTCTGTATTGCCAGGATTTTATTATGTTGTTGTTGTTATTATTATTTTTTTTTTGGCAGACAGGGACTTCCTGTAGCCCTAGGTGGCATAGAGTTCACTGTGTAGACCAGTTTGGCCTCCATCACATAGGTATCTGCCTGCCTCTGCCTCCAAGTTCTGGGATTAAAGGTGTGTGTCACCATGCCTGGCACTTTTACCTCCTTTTGTCTTCCTAAAGTTGATGCTAGTCTTTCCATGTCTTGTATACAAAGCTTGGAACTTCATTTTATTGCCCTATAAAAGTTTCACTGTTATGGGCTGGAGAGATGGCCTAGCAGTTAAGAGCACCGTCTGCTCTTGCAGAGGACCCGGGTTCGATCCCCAGCACCCACATGGTGGCTGAGAACCGTCTTTAACTCTAGTTCCAGGGGAATCCGACGCCCTCTTCTGACCTCCCAGGCATTGCACGAAACAGGTGCAGACCTACATGCAGACAGTACATTCATACTCATACAAAAAAAAAAGTTTCACTGTTACTTAAAAATATGAATTCCATATAAATAATTGTGAAATACACAGCATTTTTTTGTATAATAGTTTATCTAACAGACTCATTTTTCCAGAGCCCAACTGAAAACCAGGGAAGCAACGTTTCATCCTTAAGCCCTTGTGCAGTGCTAATTTGGTCTTATTATTATTATTTTATTTTATTTTATTTTATTTTATTTTCATATGTGTATGAATTTACTGTCCGCATGTAGGTCTGTGCATTCGTGTCATGCAATGCATGGAGGTCAGAAGAGGGTGTTGGATTCCCCTGGAACTGGAGCTAAAGATGGTTTTCAGCCGCCATGTGGGTGCTGGGGATTGAACCCAGGTCCTCTGCAAGAGCAGTTGGCACTCTTAACTGCTAGGCCATCTCTCCAGCCCTTGGTCTTATTTTTTAAGTGGTATTACAAGTTTAGCAGTCTGAATTTTAAATCCCTGTAGATACAATTAGAGCAGTGAGAAGAATTCTGCCACATTAATAACAGCTAGAGATGAGCGCTTGAAGGCTGACAGTAATGAAAGGGGTGAAAGAAAATGGTAAGAAATTAAAATGATAGACTGGAGGGCGCTGAATGCAGAGGTAATAGCACTACAAACATTTGTGTGCTTTTGGTCTGGGTACATCTTAGAATAAGGCACATTCTAGGCACACAAAAAGTCCTGAAACAAGCATGCTTATTGTGTTTGAAGAAATCAAAAGAGGCCCAAGAGGAAGTAAGCAAAGGAGTGAATAGAATATGGAGAAATTATCAGAGAGCACATAGGGACATTGTGCGATATAGAGTGTGCGATATAGAGTGTGCGATATAGAGTGAAATAGCAAGCCACGGGAGAATTTTATCCTTCTGTCTAGTAACAGTGCAGTAGAATGATGAGAGCAGACAGCATTATCTTGTTCCCAATATTTTTGTTTTTGAGACTGGATTTACTCTTAACTCATTAGGTCTGTTTATAGGTGATTTATTAAGCCAAGGACACATTGCTTTGTATTCTAATTTATTGAGAGATTTGGGGGCTGGAGAGATGGCTCATCAGTTAAGAGCACTGGCTGCTCTTGCAGAGGACCCAGGTTCAAGTTCCAGCCCCCATATGGTGGTTAACAACTGTCTGTAACTCCAGTCCCAGGGAACCCAACACCCTGTTCTGTCTTCTGTGGGCATTGCATGATATGGGTGCACTTACATACATATAGGCAGTGTACTCATATACAAAATAAATAAATAAATAAATAAATAAATAAATAAGAGGTTTTATTATTTACTGATTGTATGCTTTTTTTTATCCTTTATTTTGTCAACACAGTATTATTGATTTTCAGATATTAAGCCAACCTTGCATTCCTAGAAGAAACTTCACTTGGTTCTAATATATAATTCCTTTTAAGTGATAAACTTTTTTTGGATTTATTTTTATTTTATATGTATGGGTGTTATACCTGCATTTATATATATCTGTATTGTATACTTCCTGTGGAGGGCGTCAGATTCCTTGGATAGAACTGGAGTATTAGAGGGTTGTTAGCCTCCATGTGGGTGCTGGGATTTGAACCCAATCTTCTGTAAGAACAGCCAGTGGTCTTAACCACTGACTCATCCTTCCAGCCCCAATATTAGATTTTATTTGCTGAGGGATCTTGATTTATAATATTTTTTTTCGTGATATCTTTGTTTGCTTTTGGTATCAGGGTAATAGTGGCTGCATAGGATAAATAGGAAGAATTATGTTCTGTCTTCTGAAAATTTATAAATGAATGGTATTCATAAAAATTTGATAGAATTCACTGAAACCATGGGTGCATAGACTTCTCAAAACACTTTAAAATTACTAATTCAGTTTATTTAATAATTTTTTTATAGTTCTTCTTAGGTTTTCTATTTTTTTTTTTTTTTTTTTTTTTTTTTTGTATGTGGTATGAGTGTACTGTCTGCATGTGGTTTGTGCACCTGTGTTGTGCAATACTGCAGAGGTTCAGAAAGAGGGTCTCGGATTCCCCTGGAAACTGGAGTTCTCCTGCAAATGTGAGTTACAGATGGTTCTCAGCCGCCATGTGGGTGCTGGGGGATCGAGACCTCCGGGTCCCTCTGCAAGAGCAGTTGGTGCTCTTAAACTGTAGGCCATCTCTCCTAAGCCCCCAGGTTTTCTAATTTCCTTTTTGAGTCAATTGATGATTTTCCATTTCATCCTATGATTTCTTAGAATTTGTTGACTTACCATTTTTTTTTTAGTATTTCCTTCTAATCCTTTTAGCTTTAGTAAAATCAGTGGTAGTATCTCTTTTTATTCTAGTTTTAGTAAGTGTCTTTTCACTTTTTTTCTTGGTTAGTCTAGCTGAAGTTTTATCAATTCTGCTCATCTTTCAAAGAACCAGGTTTTAGTTTCAGTTTTTTAAATTAATCTTTATTATTTCCTAAACTTCTACTTGCTTTTGCCCTCCCTCCCCTCCCTCCCTCCCTCCCTCCCTCCTCCCTCCCTCCCTCCCTCCCTCCCTCCCTCCCTCCCTCCTCCCTCCCTTCCTTCCTTCCTTACTTCCTTCCTTCCTTTTTCCTTCCTTCCTTCCTTCCTTCAAGGCTTACACCAATTGATTGAAAAAATGTTTTAATTTTTGCTGAGGCATGGTGGTACACACCTTTAAATCCCAGCACTCAGGAGGCAGAGGAGGTGGATCTATGTGAGTTCAAGGACCAGCCTGGTCTACATAAGATTGAGTTCCAGGCAGCTGGAGCTACAAGGCGAGACCTTGTCTCAAAAAAGACCCCCCCCCCCAAAGTTTATGGGCACAGGTGTGTATGTATGGGGAGGGCAGAGGACACCTTCGTGGAGCTGGTGCTCGCCTTTTACCTTTAAGTGGGTTTTGGGAATTGAATTTTAGCTGCCAAGTCATCTTGCTGGCCTAAAAGCCACTGATTTTGATTTTATTTATTTATTTATTTATTTATTTATTTATTTATTTATTTATTTATATGTGTGTATAAGTGTACTGTCTGCATGTAAGTTGGTGCACCCGTGTCATGCAATGCCACGGAGGTCAGAAGAGGGCGTAGGATTCCCCTGGAATTTGAGATAAAGACTTAGCTGCCACATGGGTGCTGGGACTCGAACCTGGGTCCTCTGCAAGAACAGTTGGTGCTCTTAACCACTAAGCCAGCCAGGCATGGTGGTGCACACCTTTAATCCTAGCACTTGGGAGGCAGAGGCAGGCAGATCTTTGTGAGTTCAAGGCCAGCCTGGTCTACAGAGTGAGTTCCAGGACAGCTGGGGCTACAGGGAGACCCTGTCTTGAAAAGACCAAAACAAAAACAAAAACAAAAACAAAAAACAAAAAACCACTAAGCCATCTCTCCAGCCCCCTAAAGCCACGCCACTGACTTTCAGTTTTTTTTTTTTTTTGGTCAGCCACTGATTTTTAAAAAAGATTTTATTTAAAAAAAGATTTTATTTTTACTTATGTGTATACATGTTTGAGTGCAGGTGGCAGAGAGTCCAGAAAAGGGTCTCAGATCTTCTAGAGTTATAGGCAGCTGTAACTCTAACCTAATGTGTGCTACCAGACATGGGTGCTGGTAACTGAACTCTGATCCTCTATAAGAGCAGTAAGTGCTCTTAACTGCTGAGCCATCCTCTCTAGCCTAGGCCATTGATTTTTGAGGCACTATCCCCCAAACCAAATTCTTCAGATAACCTGTGGTATTTTTGATGTAGCGAGAAATATTTGTAGCCTCAAAATGAGCCTCGTTCAGAAGTAGTACAAGTGGTTTATGTTGCATGTTGTTCCCACAGAGAAGGGACCAGGTTAAGAACCATAGTGCTTGGCACTTTGAATTCTACCTTCCCAAGTTAGCCCTGGGCAGCCAGTGGGTCAGGTCTGAGCTTTGAATTAGAGTTATGAGAGTGAGAGAGCTGTCCATGTCACATTCTGCAGAGGTTTCAGGATGACTTCTGGGTTTTACATGGAATACCTGTTACTTGTTACGAATGACAGTGCCAGTAACTGAGATTTGACTTCATGAAATAAATGATATTTAGAACATTGAGGTTGGGGAGCTGTAAGCAATGCCTTGGATTGCTGTATACTTGTGGTCTTTATTGTTTCTTTATCTGTGAGCAAAGAATAGTTTCTCCCCAGCCTTCTAAGTAAGGCACACTTCTAATAAGTACATATAAAACCTTTAGTTACTCTACAAACGCTAAGTGATTGTTAAATTAGTAATAGTGATAACCTGGGACAGATTCTGAGGCAGTGTATCTCGTTGAAAGTACAGTGATGAAAAAAAAAGTATAGTGATGAGCATCTAACTATAGTTGAGATTAATCACTTACAAAGGCTGGAATAGCCCATTATCTGTCAATATGGTCATTAGGTAATGTCTACAGAATTCTTTGGAGGAATCTCAAGGAATCTACTAGAGGAGCTCATTATGAAGCATCTAGTAGATTGGTGGTGCACACCTTTAATTCTAGAGGCAGAGGCAGGTGGATCTCTGTGAGTTCAAGGCCAGCCTGGTCTACATAGGGAGTTCCAGGCCAGCCGGGGATACATAGTGAGACTCTGTTCCCCCCCCCCCAAAAAAAAAAAAAATAATGAGTTGGAGAGATGGCTCAGGGGTAAAGAGCACTGGCTGTTCTGAGACCCCGATTTGGTTCTGAGCGTCCACATGGTGGTGAATAACCAGTCCAGTTCCAGGGAATCTCATCTTGACTTTGTGAGTATTGGATGCATGCGGTACACTTACATGCAGGAAAACCATCATATATAAAATTTTTTTTAAAAAATTAGTAAAATATCTAAAACCTAAAGCATCTGTGTTTGTTCATACCATACTCAGGCTTTTTTTTTTTTTTTTTTTGTCTTTTGTCTTTGTCTTTGGAGAAGGGTCTCCCTGTAGCCCAAGTTGTCCTGGAACTCCATACAGACTCAGGTTGGCCTTGAACTCACAAGAGATGCCCCTGCCCTTTCTGCCTTGCGATTGCTGGGATTAAAGGCGTTCACCACCACGCCTGCACACTCAGGGATTTTGATCACATTTGATTACTGTGGTTGTAGCAAACTTTGGGCTTTTTCAAAGGTTGCTGTCACAGTGAAACAACAAGATCCTGCTGGCTTCAAGAGAATGAAATATGCAAAAGGCCCTGGGTCCCAGCTGGGTGTAATGGTGCATGCCTTTAATCCTGGGGTGACAGGGAGGCCCCTCTATTCAAAAAAAAAAAAAAAAAATGCAAAGGCTACCGTGTGGCAAACTAGTAAGACCTTATCTCAAAAGTAAGGCCAAGGTGTGGTGGCGCGCACCTTTAATCCCAGCACTTGGAAGGCAAGAGGCAGGTGGATCCTCCTGTGAGTTCCAAGGGCCAGCCTGGTCTACATAGCCAGCTCTAGGCCAGCTGGGACTAAGGGAGACCCTGTCTCAAAAAGGGACCAAAATAAAATTAAAAATAAATAAAATAAATATAAAAGTAAAGGAAAAAAAGGAGCTGAGGTAGAATGCTTGCCTAGCATGCCACAACCTGGCTCAAGTTGTTAGTATTGCAACAACATGGAATCACGGATGGTGAGGGGTAGATTGGGGTGGATGAATGGATTTCTTGGATGAGATAAATGTGTAGAGTTTGCCATCTAAAGAGGCTGATACGGGCTAGGTTGTGGGTGGGTGCATGCCTTTAAATCCCTACACTGGGACTAAAGGGAGACCCTGTTCAAAAAGAACGCAAAAAAAAAAGCAGATGCTGGCCTTGTGTGGCACAGGACTATAATCCCAGCTACTCACTTAGGAGGCTGAGCCCAGTAGAAAAGGGAGTAGTATAGAGAAGGCTCTGAGCTTCTGCCTGTTTGAGTCTACACTCCACTTCTGGTTTCACTACCATGCCCTTCCATCTCTGCAGTTATTCTCATTTATTAAGACTTACCTTACTGCCGGGGTGTGGCACCCGCCTTTAATCCTAGCAACCCTGGAGGCAGAGGCAGGCGATTTTGTGCATTTCAAGGCTGGTGGTCTACAGAGCGAGTTTTCCAGGACAGCTGGGGCTACAGGACAACCCTGTCTCAAAAAGACCAAGAAAAAAAAACATAAAAAAAAGAGACATAGCTTACTAAGTGCATAGGATCAAAGACAAAAAGATACTCCAAGATAAGCCAGTTTGGGGGAACATAAGTTAGCTGTGTCTTTCTCATTATTGTATGGATTCTTGAAATTTGAAGCCATATGGTGTTGAAGAAAGGAGCCAGATTTAGTAGTATTTGAGTGTTTGCTGTAACATTTCTGTGTGACTAGCCTCTCTGAGCTATATTTTTCCTTACCTGCAAAGTGAGAGTCTTATCACTGCGGTTATTGTGATGCTAACGGATGACAGAAAAAAATACCTGGCTGGCTAGTTGGTGGAAGTGGGTCACTGTGAGGGCCGTGTCTCCCCTGGAACTGTAGTCCCCTTGTCTCTGCTTTCTGGCTATGATGTGAACTGCTCTCTCTGCTGCATCTTTCCTACCTTGCTGGATCAACATCTCTCCAACCTGAAGCAAAAAAGAAACAAACTTCCTTCTTGAAAGATTAAAAAGGAGCTAATACACCCAGAAACACAGGAGTCTCACCCTGCACTAATGTAGTAGTCAGCCTGCACTAGTGATGACTGTGACCGTTTCCAGAGAGGATGAATGGTGCCTTTATTCTTCAGAAAGAGAACAAACCTGACTACCCAGTGAGGTGCTGGGATCCTGGTTGAGTGCCAGTTTTCTGGAACACCCTACTTTTACCAGTGAAAAAACCTGGAGGAAATGAATACTGGTCTGTCCAAGACTTTTGTGTAGCCAATAATGCAGTGAACAATATTCACCCAGTGGTCCTGACCTCTATATCCTTTTGAGCCTCATATTCACTCATATGGATTGGTTCACTTGCCTTAATCCAAAGAATGCTGCCTTCTGCCTCCCCATTATCCATTAATCTGCCAAATGCCACTAGAAAGGAGATGATGTCACTGTCAGCTAGGGAACTGACTGGCCGATCAGGCAGCCACAGAGGCTGCTAACCAACAAAGTAGTGCAGCTGGCTCTGAGCCTATCTCAGAGATCTTCCTAGCACCAGAGTTACTCCTGTCTCCAAAATACACTGAGGAGGAAGACCAGGGGTCATAAATGAAGGAAGAACAGAAAGGGGCTGGCGGGAGCTCCCAGATCTGAGACTTTAATCCTGGTTAGGTTGGCAGCTCAGTGAAGTGAAACCATGAACTCTTCCTAGGAAGAACTGCTCTGGAAAGCATGGTAAGCCACAACTACTTCACATGGAAATTTCTTTTTTTATTTTATTTTATTTTTTTTATTTTTATTTTTTTATTTTTTTATTATTTTATTAATTTTTTTGTTTTTTTATTTATGTTCTTCATGTGTTTGTATCATGTAACTGTCTGCCATGCAGGTCTGTGCACCCGTTGCGTGCAAGCCAAGGACGGTCAGAAGAGGGTCTCGCCGGATCCCCTGGAGCTTGGTTCTCCTGTAATTGGACTTTCAAGACGTGTTCTGTCCCGACGCCAATGTGGGTGCTGGGGATCGAACCCGGGTCCTCTGATAAGAGCGGAACGGCCGCTCTTAAAACCGACTTAGGCCATCTCCCAGCCCCCAATGGAAATTTCTTTTAACCAACTTGATGTTAAGTCCTGGAACACGGCTTAATCAAAGACCAAAATTTAGCCTAGAAGTATAAACCACTGGGACAAGGCCCTTTGAAGAACTGGAAGTAAACCAAGGCAAGTCTTGCAGGTAGTAGTGACATTTGCTTGTGTTGTTTGCATCTTCAGGATGGTCGAACCTGAAGCCTTTTCTGACTCCTCAAGGAATAAATGGGAAGTTACTCAGCAGGGGGTAGGAGGGTCGGTGCGTGGTTGTGGGGTGGTGGGTGGGGAGGGGTGGTGGCCAGGGGCGGCATTACGCCTTATCCCTAGCACTAGGCAGGGATCTCTAGGTCTCATGCCAGCCTGGTCTACATCAGTGAGTTCCAGGACAACTAGGCTATAGGGAGATCCTGTTGAGAGAGAGAGATTGATTCAAGATACGGGCTGCCACTCAATAGGATCAGGTAATGGGCCAGCCCACTTTTGTATCTGCACTTTTCTAAAACTTGAGAAATTAAATGGAAGTTTTACACAGTTTATGACTCCACAGCATTCAGGTAAAGTTGAATACATGAACTGGCCCTAAAACTACTTTGAGCCAATTTTGCCAGCGTGGTCGCTGGATAGCTTTAGTGTCAACTGAACCACAACCTGGTGAGGGAGCCTCAACTTGGGGAAATACTGACTCCATTGGATTGGCCTGTGGCCACATCTGTGGAGTATTGTCTTGATGTCATTGAGCATAGGGAAGGGCCCAGCCACCATGAGATGGTGTGCCACCCTGGGAGGTTGTTTGGTTGTATAAGAAAGCAGGCTAGAGCATGGGCTATACGGAGCAATCTAGTAAGCAGCGATTCCTCCTGGCCTGTGCTGTCAGCTCCTGCTCCATGGTATCTGCCCTGAGTTCCGGCCTTGGGCTCCCTAAATATGAACTGCTTGTACCGGGGCAGCTGTACGCCTAATAAACCTTTTCTTCCCCCCAGTTCGGTGTTGGCGTCAGCGTTGTTTTGATTTGTGCAGCAAATGATAAGACAACCAGGACACGCAAGGAACCCACATGGCACCGAGATTGATTCATTATCTTGGTGCGCACTATCCTAGACTTTCTGAAATCCTTTGTGGGATACCTACCTTATCATAGGAAAATTGAGAGGGAACCCTGAAAGATAGGAGACTTAGAAATGTCCACACACCCAACCCTAGGGAAGACCTCATTGCCCAGGAAACTTTAGAAAGGGCCCCCATTCCCTTGGGAAGCTGGATGTACCTCTCTCAGTCAAAAATGAGGTATGGGCCAAAGAATAGAAAAAAGTACTCTAGCCAGTCTAGACTGGCCCTCAGGTTGTCATAGTGGAAACTCCCACTGCTTTTATAGTTATGGTTGTCACCTTGGGGATCCATCACCCTTTAGAGAACCACCTCTCCTGAAGAAAAGGTCTGGCTGTAGAGCTGCACCATCTGCTCCAGGTCCCATTATGGAGGCGGAGTGAGAACGTGGCCGGACGAAGTAACACCTGTCTTTTATTGTTTTTTTTAAATTTTTTCTTCTTTTTAGCTTAATTTTTTTTCTTTTTTTTCTTTTTTAATTTTTTATTTGAGACAGGGTCTACCCTTAGCACCCAGTGGGGCCCTGGAACTCACCTCTGTAGGACCAGCTGGCCTGAACAACACAGTCTGCTGCCTCTGCCTCCTGAGTGCTGGGATTCAAAGGCCTCACCACTACGCTCTGCTTAAGCATGGTTCTAGCCACTTGTGTGGGTGCCAGTGGGGTGCTGGGACTCGAACCTGGGTCCTTTGCAAGAGCAGCAGTCAGTGCTCTTAACCACCTGAGCCAATCTCTTCAGCCCCCCATTAGCTCTGTCTAAACCACACCCAGATAGCTGGGTCAGATCCATGTATGGCAGAAATTTGAGGATTCTACAGTCTTGCCCCCGTTGCGAATCTAGAGGCTGGGTTGGTTACCACACAGCAGACCTTGAGGAACCTGACTGGGTACACTTGGGAGATGTGGCCAAAATGTCATCTGTTCCCATAAGCTTATTGATGGTATTGCTAACTTTGTCCTCCATAGGTCTGACTGCAGTGGCCCTGGGCAATTGGAATCAAGCAGAAAATATAGCCTTAGCCTTTCAATATTTAGGTATAATGGATATCTCCTTTAGAATTTTGGAATCTTTTGCTCTATAGCCTTCTGCCCTCCCGCCTTCCCCCCCCCCCCAAGTCTTAGATCAATCGAAAGTCCATTATAATCCTCTGTCCTCAGGAACCCTAGTTTTTGTGGGGCATTTGGAAAGGTCTGTATCACTCATCTGTTAACGTGAAAACATCAGAGAGTTTGTACAAATCCCATGGCCATCCTACCCACT
Source organism: Rhizomys pruinosus (assembly GCA_009823505.1). Taxonomy (NCBI): domain Eukaryota; kingdom Metazoa; phylum Chordata; class Mammalia; order Rodentia; family Spalacidae; genus Rhizomys; species Rhizomys pruinosus. The sequence continues at coordinate 600,690 of VZQC01006492.1, forward strand.
TTTAAGAATCTACCCATGTTCCCAGTGTCAGAATATACATGCCTCCTGGATGTGACTACCACTGGGACCATCTTTGAACCATGTTTCAAAGCTAAACTTATAAAAGGGGAAGCTTATTCTTCCCTTGGGGCACAGTCTCCATGACTGTCTCTCTCCCATCATGCCCTGCTACAAGCTCACCACATAGGCCCCAGTGGGAAAGCTCCAGCGTAAATTGTCTTCCAGTCCACTCCTTTGACCCTCTCCAAACCAACAGCCCCTTCTAGCTTCTCTTGAGATTTAGGAGTTCACTTATTCTCTCTACCATGTGGGTCCTGGGGATTCATCTTAGGTCTTCAGTCTTGGCAACAGATGCTTTTTTCTTTCTTTTAAATTATTATTTTTGTGTAAGAGTGTACTGTCTGCATGTAGGTTGGTGCACCCGTGTCGTGCAATGCCTCGGAGGTCAGAAGAAGATGTCGGATTCCCCTGGAACTGGAGTTAAAGATGGTTCTTAGCCGCCATGTGGGTGCTGGGAATCAAACCCAGGTCCTCTGCAAGAGCAGTCAGTGCTCTTAACCGCTGAGCCATCTCTCCAGTCCCAACAAATGCTTTTTTCTGCTGAACCATTTTGCTGGCTCCTTGTCGTCGTCGGTAGTCATTGTTATTTTAAATGAGTGTATGTGGTAGTTTGAATTGTCCTCCATAGGCTCCAAGTATTTGGAAACTTGGTCCCCAGTTCCCGCTTCTCTTTTGGGGAAGATCATGGAACTTCCGTTGTGACCATGCTGGAGGAAGCAAGAACCTGGGGATAGGTTTTGAGAGTGTATAGCAATGCACAGGTCCAGTCTCTGCTTCAAGCTGTCTCTGCTCCTCTGTTTGTTTGAAGATGTGAACACTCATCTTTGTGCTTGGGCCAACTCTGCCATCATGTCTTTCTGCCATGATAGATTGTTACCATCTGGAACAATAAGCCAATGAGCTCTTCCTTCTGTAAGGTGCCCTGGTCATGGTGGTTTATCAGAGCACAGAAAAGTTAATGCTGTGTACAAAACAATGAGTTTCATGATGGACTCTTCCCCTCCCCCACTGACCTCCTCAGTGCTACCCTCCTTCCTCTCTTGAGTAATAACGTGTGCCTACTGTGTACTGGAAATTGTGGTAAGTACTTCAAATAAATTATCTCCCTAGTCTTGCTAACCTATCATCAAGCTATTATAGCTCCAGAAGGGAAATCTGAGGCTAAGTGAAGTAAGTGAATTCAGAAACTGTATCTAGTCCAAAACAGCTGGAATTTGAACTCTGATCCCCCTGGCTCCAGAGGCTGAGCTCTTTCCTGACAGCCATACTGTCTCTTTGTTCTTTGGCCACAGCCTTTCAGGGAGGGTAGAGTGTTCAGAAGTGTGCAAGCAGGGGCATCTGGTAAGCCAAGTATAATGGGAACATTTCCCATGCCCTTAGTGTGTTTTCTTAAGTTCCTGCTGTACCCTTTGTGTCACAAACCACCTCCTGAATGCAGGTTTGGAGCCAAGCATGAGGAGGGTGTCTTTGATATGGAACACAGTCTAGTATGTGGGGCTCAGCAGTTAACACTGGCTACTCTTACAGAGGATTCCAGTTAGGTTCCTATCCGATGCTCTCTTCTCCATGGGTGTTGCACAACAGGGGTGTGCTTGTGTACATGCAGACAGTATACTCATACACATGAAATAAAAACATTACAATATTTTTTAAAAATGTACTTACCGGGCTGGGCGTGGTGGAGCATGCCTTTAATCCTAGCACTTGGGAGGCAGAGGCAGGTGGATCTTTGTCAGTTCAAAGCCAGCCTGGTCTACAGAGTGAGTTCCAGGACAGCTGGAGCTACAGGGAGACCCTGTCTCAAAAAGACAAAAAGGGGCTGGAGAGATGGCCTAGCAGTTAAGAGCACCGACTGCTCTTGCAGAGGACCCGGGTTTGATCCCCAGCACCCACATGGCGGCTGAGAACCGTCTAAAACTCCAATTCCAGGAGAACTCTAGTTCCAGGGGAGTCCGAGACCCTCTTCTGACCTCCGTGGCATCGCACGACACGGGTGCACAAACTTGCATGCAGACAGTACATTCATACACATACAGAAATAAATAAAATTAAAAAAAAGAAAAAAAATGTACTTACCATCTTTAATGTTGAAAGATAAGAACTATTTCAAGCAAATAACTCTCCTGTGTGCCCATTACTGAAGTGTAGGGTAGGGAAAAAATGTCTTGACATGTCAAACTTGATGAGTCTTTTTTTTTTTTTTTTTTTTTTTGGCCTTTCGAGACAGGGCTCCTGTAGCCCCCAGCTTGTCCCGGAACTCACTCTGTAGACCAGGCTGGCCTTGAACTCACAAAGATCCGCCTGCTCTGCTCCCAAGTGCTAGGATTAAAGGCGTGCGCCACCACGCCCGGCCATGAGTCTTATTTAGGGACCCTATGGGGATGAAACATGTAAAAGATTTTAGGACTAAAATTTTTTTAGATAGGTCTGGAGATCTGTGTTTACTTTTCTGTTTACAGAGCTATAGAGATTATACTGTGGGGCTGGAGAGATAGCCCACGGTTAAGAGCACCGACTGCTCTTGCAGAGACCCGTGGTTCAATCCCCACACCCACATGGCGGCTAAGAACTGTCTGTAACTCCAATTCCAGGAGATCCCCTCCAGGGGAATCCGAACCCCACTTCTGACCTCCGCAGCATTGCACGACACAGGTGCAAAGACCTATATGCGACAGTACATTTATACACATAGAAAATAAAATAAAAAAAAGATTATACTGTAAAGGAAGGAAAGAACTTGCCATTGTGTTGCAGAGCTACTGGCTACAGTCAGTTAAGTTCTTGAGAGGGTGCTTTCCCTAGCCCTGGGCCCACCCTATCCGCAGCTGCAGAAGAGGTCCTTTTGTTGCCCTCCTCTGACTTGTTCCACTTCTTGCTTAATTTTACTTAATTGGTAGGGGGTCGTAGGAGGGGGGAGTGATGGGGAGAAGCACGGGGAGACGGCAAGGGAAGAAAGGAGGATGAAGGGGAGAGAGAGGACAAGAAAAGGAACGAGACAAAGGAAAGGAGATAGCGAAGAGAACTACGCGTTGGAGAAAATTCAACGCAAAGTAGCATCAAATTTACACACCCCTTCCCCTGCACACCCAGCCCCACGCCTTTATGTAATTCATCCTGACTGGCCTCCGAACTCTATATCAAGCTGAGGCTGGCCTTGAACTGATCCTCAGGGGTTCTTAGTGAACCCCCTGTAATAGTATACTTATAGGGTGGAAGATATTTTTGTGTGTATGCATTTTTTTACAGCTTTATTTTCCATTAAAAATTATGGAATTTTAGGATATTAGAATCAAGGGCCTTTTAATTACCACAATTACAGAAGAGCCCTTTATTGAAACACTTCCAATGGAACTGCTTTTGTTGAAGCGACAATAGCAAGTAAGCCTAGTGGCTCAGTCTCTTCACCACTTTCACCAAAGATGGTCTCTGAGGTACTGCCTTAGACCTCCTAGATTCCAGGGACACAGTTTAAAGCAATAGTGGCCAGGATTGGCCGGGCGTGGTGGCGCACGCCTTTAATCCTAGCACTTGGGATGCAGAGGCAGGTGGATCTTTGTGAGTTCAAGGCCAGCCTGGTCTACAGAGTGAGTTCCAGGACAGCTGGGGCTACAGGGAGACCCTGTCTCGAAAAGACCAAAAAAAAAAAGAAAACATTATGCAAGGTTACACTGTATATAGGTGGCAGGTATACTGACCCTCATGAGGTCTGGGGCCCTTTCTGCTACACCTAATTGGCCATCTGTAACACTTTTTATCATCTCTACCCAGGGAGCAGACTGCTTTTGCCTTCAAACTTCTGGTTCCTGTGGGGCAGGCAGGCAGGCGGGCAGGCAGGCAGGCCAGCCTGTGAACATGTGTATCCCTGCCAAAGCATAATTATAATACATACAATGAACATATGTCAGTTATTTTTTTTAAGTTTATTGATTTATTACCTGATTTGTGTGTGGACATATGTTTCATGCATGCATGGAGGTCAGAAGACAGTTCTTTTGTGGAGTTGGTTCTCCTTCCACCTTTACGTGAAATCAGTATCAGGTTGCTAAGCTTGTTTGGCAAGCACCTTTACCTGCTGAGCCATCTCATCTCAAGTTTTTGTTTTATTTTTATTTTTTAATTTTTAAATTTTATTTTATTTTCGTATGTGTATGAATGTACTGTCTGCATGTAGGTCTGTGCACCCGTGTTGTGCAATGCCGCAGAGGTCAGAAGAGGGTGTCGGATTCCCCTGGAACTGGAGCTAAAGACAGTTTTCATCCACCATGTGGGTACTGGGGATTGAACCTGGGTCCTCTGCAAGAGCAGTCGGCACTCTTAACCGCTAGGCCATCTCCCCAGTCCCCTGTTTTATTTTTAAACACTGTAGGCAGTTTTTTTTTTCTTCCCTTTTTTTATTTATTTATTTTTTGGTCTTTTCGAGACAGGGTCTCCCTGTATCCCCAGCTGTCCTGGAACTCACTCTGTAGACCAGGCTGGCCTTGAACTCACAAAGATTCGCCTGCCTCTGCCTAATTATTTTTTATGTGTATGAGTGTACTGTCTGCATGTAGGTTTGTGCACCCGTGTCATGCAGTGCTGCGGAGGTCAGAAGAGGGGTTCAGATTCCCCTGGAACTGGAGTTAAAGACAGTTCCTAGCTGCCAAGTGGGTGCTGGGGATCGAACCCAGGTCCTCTGCAAGAGCAGTTGGTGCTCTTACCCGCTGAGCCATCTCTCCAGCCCCTGTAGGCAGTTTCTTAACAGAGAGCCTTTACTTTCTCTTCTTGGAAGTTATTCCCAGCCTCCTAGGACTAGCATCCATATTTTCTTTTTTTTTTTAATTAAAAAAATTTTTTTTATGTGTATGAATGTACTGTCTGCATGTACGTTTGTGCACCCATGTCGTGCAATGCTGCGGAGGTCAGAAGAGGGTCTTGGATTCCCCTGGAACTGGAGTTCTCCTGGAACTGGAGTTACAGATGGTTCTCAGCCGCCATGTGGGTGCTGGGGATCGACCCCGGGTCCTCTGCAAGAGCAGTCAGTGCTCTTAACCGCTAGGCCATCTCTCCAGCCCCCATATTTTCTTTTCAATCATACTACTTTTCTGGAAGTTAGTCCATATGAAGAAGCAGAGGCTGTGTCATGTGAAAATGATAGATGTTAAAAGCTAGAAAGTTGGGAGGGGAAACAAAAATAGAAGATCAAGGAAAAGAATGGGAGGGGAGGTCAAAACCACAGTCCCGCTATAGCCCTTTTCTCCAATATAATCAACTTCGTAGTTTTTCTGGTCCTGGGTCAAGTTTTATTTGAACTCCTTAGTGTGGAAATCAGCAGAAGAGTATCAGGGAAATTAGAAAATAGATTACCAAAGTGAGGTTTTAAAATTAGATCCCAAATTAGTGAAGGTCCTCCTGAAAAATGTAACCTATGGAATTATCTTTCTCGATTAAAAGAAAAATATTATCTCTATAGTTTTCTACAGAGTAACGTCTAATTTTGCAGAATTTTAAAGCATTTGAGTGCTAATTGTCAGTGGCTAAGTGAAAATTCCATTTTCCAACTGACACCTGATTCAGATACATAATGAAAAATGTTTTAATATGATTTTAAAAAGGTTATACAGTCTTGGGGCTGGAGAGATGGCCTAGCGGTTAAGAGCGCTGACCGCTCTTACAGAGGACCCGGGTTCGATCCCCAGCACCCACATGGCGGCTGAGAACCGTCTGAAACTCCAATTCCAGGAGAACTCCAGTTCAGGGCGATCAGAGACCCTCTTTGACCTCCGCGGCATTGCACGACACGGGTGCACACACATGCATGCAGACAGTTACATCATACACATACGAAATAAATAAAAAAATTAAAAAAAAAAAAAAGGTTATACATCTCTTTTGCCTATTTCCAATTTTGGGTAATTTAACATACAACCACTGAAAATGATCAGTATGAGATGACTCTAGCTAGTTTTAATGCAGGATACAGACCTGGTCTTTGCTGAAGTTCCTGCATGTACTAGCTTTCAGCAAGATCTTGAGCTTTTCTGCAAGCCTTCTTTGTGGCCTGTGGTTAGGCCTTTGCAGATTCAGCCTGATTTCTCCTCTTTTCCTGCTCAGAGACTGTGTATTCATGGTGGCCCCAGGGTCATTTTGGGTGTTAAGAGGTTATAGAGTTTCACTCTGAAGAAGGAAATTTGTCTTTCACACAGAATCAGTTTTTTTTTTTTTTTTTTTTTTTTTTGGTCTTTTTCGAGGAGCAGGGTCTCCCTGTAGCCCCAGCTGTCCTGGAACTCAACTCTGTAGACCAGGCTGGCCTTGAACTCACAGAGATCCGCCTGCCTCTGCCTCCGCGTGCTAGGATTAAAGGCGTACGTCCACCACGCCCGCCCGGCGACCAGAATCAGTTTTACTCATGGGGTTAAGAAAGTTGCCAATTGCTTTCATTATGTAGTTTGGCCTCTGAGCCAGTTTCCCTGTTTTTCTATCCCCAGTGTCATCACCCAAAGCTAGATCTTAATTATCTCTCACTGGGACTACTATAATTACTATTCACAATATTAACTTTTTCTTGCTTCATTTTTAAAAAAATTTTTTTTTTCTTCTCATGGGTTTTTTATTTTTTTTATTTTTTATTAATCGGTATGTGCATCAATGTACTGTCTGCATGCAGGTCTGTGCACCCGTGTCGTGCAATGCTGCGGAGGTCAGAAGAGGGTCTCGGTCTACCCTGGAACTGGAATTCTCCCAGAATTGGAGTCTCAGACGGCTCTCGGCCGCCATGTGGGTGCTGGGGATCGAACCCGGGTCCTCTGCAAGAGTGGTCGGCGCTCTTAACCGCTAGGCCATCTCTCCAGCCCCTCTTCTTCATGGGTTTTAAGACAGAACTAATTCCTGTTTTTACTTGTGAATACCAAAATAAATCGAATGTCCTTAGCATGACATTTGAGGCTCTGTAAAGACTATTTCTTCTGTGTTGTCTTTCCAGTTGCTTCTTTCTGCAAGCCATTCCCCCTTCATGATTTGTTGATTTGATTTTATTTTTTTTAATTTATTTTATTTTATTTTATTATTTATGTGTATGAATGTATTGTCTGCATGTAGGTTTGTGCACCTGTGTCATGCAATGCCGCAGAGGTCAGAAGAGGGTGTCGGAGTCCCCTGGAACTGGAGTTCTTCTGGAATTGGAGTCATAGACGGTTCTCAGCCGCCACGTGGGTGCTGGGAATCGAACCCAGGTCCTCCGCAAGAGGAGTCGGCACTTTTAACTGCTAGGCCATCCCTCCAGACCCGATTTGTTGACTTTAAAAACAAGTTTATTTTTATTTATTTTTTTTATTTTTTGGTCTTTTTCGAGACAAGGTCTCCCTGTAGCCCCAGCTGTCCTGGAACTTACCCTGTAGACCAGGCTGGCCTTGAACTCACAAAGATCCTCCTGCCTCTGCCTTCCAAGTGCTGGGATTAAAGGCATGCGCCACCACACCCGGCTTAAAAACATTTTAGGGGGCTGGAGAGATGGCCTAGCGGTTAAGAGCGCCTACTACTCTTGCAGAGGACCCAGGTTCGATCCCCAGCACCCACATGGCGGCTGAGAATCGTCTTTAACTCCAATTCCAGGGGAATCCGACGCCCTCTTCTGACCTCCCAGGCATTGCATGACACGGGTGCACAAACCTACATGCAGACATGACACGGGTGCACAAACCTACATGCAGACAGTACATTCATACACATTAATATAAATAAATAAATTAATTAATTAAAAAGCACCCCAACATTTTAATAATATGAAGGAGAACTTTGTGGTCATCCTCCAGTGAAGGTTAGTAATTCTTACTTGTAGGCTCTGTTAACATGCAATTTGATGAAAATTTGTGCTAGACACAGGGCTAGTATCCCTATCCTTAGGGATAGGAAGGAGCCAAACATACAGTTAAAGCCTTTGGAGCCCATGAATGATTAAGGAGAACAGACAGGCAAAGTAGACCATGGTGGTGATTGCTGTAATAGAAGTATGAGTAGGGCCTTGGTGTGATTGCTGGAATAGAAGTATGAGTAGGGCCTTGGTGGTGATTGCTATATAGAAGTATGAGTAGGGCCTTGGTGGTGATTGCTGGAATAGAAGTATGAGTAGGGCCTTGGTGGTGATTGCTATATAGAAGTATGAGTAGGGCCTTGGTGGTGATTGCTATATAGAAGTATGAGTAGGGCCTTGGTGGTGATTGCTGTAATAGAAGTATGAGTAGGGCCTTGGTGGTGATTGCTGTAATAGAAGTGTGAGTAGGGCCTTCTGAGTTTGGAGGAAGGGGCACCAGGAAGGGGATGAGAAAAGTCTTTATTGAGAGGTGATAGTTGATTTGGTCTTCAATGAGGCAATTGGCAACTGTGAAGAGAAAGACTGACTAACCTCTGAGTTACGAGACCTGCAAGGACAAAGGCACACAAACTCCTGTTTCAGAGAAGAACAAACAGTCCAGTCAAAGTGTAGTATTTCAGAAATAGTGTGATCATTGTTAAAGTTATCAAAGTAAGTTGAGTTGAATGTTGTGGAGCTATTCTACCTTATTGGATTTGGAGGGTTTCACATTTAACACGTGTATTAGTCACTTTTCTGTTGCTGTGATAAAACACCATGACCAAGGAACTTATAAAAGGAAGAATTTATTTGAGCTTACGATTGACGGTTCTAGGGAATTAGAGTCCATTGTGGCAGGAGGCATGGTGGCTGGATCTGGAGCAGGAAGCCAAGGGTCACATCTCACAAAGAGCACAGGAAGCAGAGAGAGCAACTGTAGACCACGAGGCTTGTTAAAACTCACTAAGCCTGCCCCCAACAACACACTTCCTCCAGCACGGCCACACCTTCTAAGACCTCCAAAAACAGTGGCACCAACTGGAGACAAATGTCTGAATACTTACAGCCTATGGGGGACACTCATTCAAACCACCACAACATGCAATAATGATTTGCGATGAATTCATGATTCATGAATTAATGTGTATCTGTTAGTAAATATAGGCAGCTGTGCATTATGATGTGTGTATTACATATGAAGGACCACTATGACAAAGTAAGCCAAAAGTCAGAGCCAGTTCAGTTCATTAAGGACTGGAGTTTGATCCTCAGAATTGCTTGCCTGTGTGTATATAAGCATACACACAGGTGGAGCCAGAATGAGCTGCATCTAAACTCTCCTAGGCTTGGAGCTTCAAAGATGATTCCCAGATTCAAAAGCCCTTAGATGAGCCATAGTATGGCAGGATTGCGAATGACCTTGACTGGGAGTTTATATGATGTATGTGTCTGCAAAACAAATGCTTGACACTGTTCTTAGAGGTCAGATACAGTAGAAACAAAACAAAGATTCCTGCCAGCAGTGTTGTGGACACCTCAGTTCCAACATTGGGAGGTAGAGGCAAGTGAAAACAGTTTGAGGTCAGGTTGGGCTATATAGTGAGACCCCCTTCTAAAAACTAAGGGCTAAGAATGTAGCTTCTTGCTAAAATGCTTGCCTGGTATGAGTGAAGTATGGGTTCAGTCCTCAGCGCCTACTCCCCACCTAAAACACTTAACAACCAGAGACTAAATTTGGGACTTGTTTAGTGGAGGAGAAAGAAAACGAAGAAATAAGAAGAAGGATAAAATTTAAAAGTAGACAGAAGAGTTGAGGTTGTAGTTCAGTGGTAGACTGCTTGCAGCAAGGCTCTGGGTTTGGTCTCCACTCCCCAGCACCACTAAAAAAATAAAGCCAGAGAAGGCTTTTCTAAGAGGATGATCACTTCCTGCTGCAAGGAGGCCCCAGATAAGAGTGTATTTGTAGAGTACCTAGCAGGCTGACAGTGTGGCTGGATCAGCATCAGTGATGTGAAAAAAGGCAGAAGAAGGGCCAGCTGTGGCCAGAACAGTGTCCCGAGGTCTATTTTTCAGATGAAGAAATGATGCTGACATGTAGCCAGGACCATACGTCAAGTTAATAGGAGGTCAGGTTTGATGCTACTGGTTCACCTTTCCTTAGCTTTCGTGCTGTTTTCTGACTTTTGTTTAAAGTCAACTTGTATTCTGTATCCACTTACTGTTTTCATTCTCACTGTCCATACACAGCTCTCTTTTCAAGCATTTCTTAGACCCAGATTTTGCACATAAAACCTGTTCACAATGTTTCCCAGAAAGTCAAAGCTTAGAGAGATCCTTAGATGCTTTCAATTTAATTTAGAAACTCAGAGAAGGTAAATGATCTGCTCAAAGTTACTTACTTAGTTAATGTCAGAGTTCTTTTTTTTTTTTTTAAAAAAAAAAAAAAGACAGGGTCTCCCTCTAGTCACAGCTGGCCTGGAGCTCGCTATGTAAACCAGGCTGACTTTGAACTCCCAGCGATTCACCTGCCTCTGCCTCCCTAGTGCTGGGATTAAAGGCATGCACTACCACGCCCTGCCTAAGACGGTTCCTAGCCACCATGTGGGTGCTGGAAATCGAACCCGGGTCCCCTGCAAGAGCAGTCAGTGCTCTTAACTGCTGAGCCATTTCTCCAGCCTACCTCCTTTTCACATGTAAGTGTGTATGATGTACATGTCTAGGGGCTCACTTGTATGTATAGGGTATATGTGCATATATGTTCATCAGGCATGAGGTTGATATTACAAATCTTCCTCACTGTTCATTTTTATTTTTAATTCTTGTGTCTCTGTGTGGTTCTGTACACACGAGTGCAGGGTTTGTGGAGGCCAGAGAGGGTGTCAGATCTGCTGGAACTGGAGTTATAAGCTCTTGTGAGGAGCCCAACGAGGATGCTGGGAATCTAACTTGGGTCTTCTGTAAGAGCAGTGCATGCTTTTAAACATTGAGCTATTTCTTCTAGCTCCTCTGCATTATGTTTTACCCCTTATTATTTGAGGCAAAAATCCCTCAATTAAATGTAGAGCCCACTGAGGAGACCAGTTTTATTACCAGCTTACCTGGGGATCCCTTGCCTTCTCCCAAGACTAAAATTACAAGTGGGCTACTTGGCATTTATGTGTCTTCTAGAGATCCAAACTCAGTCCTCTGCTTGGCCATCTCCCCACCCCTCATGACAGAATTTGATTTCCTTCCTCTGCTTTTCTTCTTTCATAGTCTCTGGCTCACAGTCTCCAGTAGAAGGGAGTCAAGTTGAGACTCATGGTTGGAAAGTACAACTCTGGCTTTTGCCATTTCTTATTTTAGCTTTTTATTTGGTCTTTGTCATATTGAGTTTACTTTTATTTTGGCCATGTCTTAGAACTACCATCCTCTACGTAGTAGACAATATTTTACTAGTTCTCCACCCTCATTCATGTCACCTCCAAACTTAAACCATTAGTATATGGACTTCTCTGAAGCCTGGACCTGTTCTTTCTTTTAGAAAAGCAATGTAGAAGAGAATTGAGATTTGAAACCATGTTTAGATTTGAGGCCCAGAGAAACCTATTTCTTAAATGTTTTTCTTTAAAAAAAATTTTTTTATTAATTTTTATTTATTTCTGTATGTGTATGAATGTACTGTCTGCATGCAAGTCTGTGCACCCGTGTCGTGCAATGCCGTGGAGGTCAGAAGAGGGTCTCGGATTCCCCTGGAACTGGAGTTCTCCTGGAATTGGAGTTTCAGATGGTTCTTGGCCACCATGTGGGTGCTGGGGATTGAACCCGGGTCCTCTGCGAGAGCGGTCGGCGCTCTTAACCAGTAGGCCATCTCTCCAGCCCTTAAATGTTTTTCTTAAAAGCCTTTCTTTTTGGGGGGGCTGGAGATACGGCCTAGTGGTTAAGAGCGCCTACTGCTCTTGCAGAGGACCCGAGTTCTATCCCCAGCACCCACATGGCAGCTGAAAACCGTCTTTGACTCCAGTTCCAGGGGAATCCGAATGCCCTCTTCTGACGACCGAGGCATTGCATGACACGGGTGCACAAACCTACATGCAGACAGTACATTCATACACATACAAAAATAAATAAAAAAAAATTAAAAGCCTTTCTTTTCACTTAATTGTTATTTATTGTATTTGTTTTTAGTTTTATGTGTAAGAGTGTTTTGCCTGCATGAATATAAGTGCACCTGTATATGGCAATGCTGGTGGAGGCAGAGGGTGATGGATCCCCCTGGAACTAGACTTAATGAATTAGCAACTGTGTGGTTGCTGGGAACCCAACCTGGGTCCTCTACAAAAGCAGCCGATATTCTTAACCACTGAGCCATTTTTCCAGCCCCAATTACCTAATTATTTATTAGCTACTATATCTTAAAAAAAATTTTTTTTAAATTTATTTATTTCTGTATGTGTATGAATGCGCTGTCTGCATGCAGGTCTGTGCACCCGTGCCGTGCAATGCTGCGGAGGTCAGAAGAGGGTGTCGGATTCCCCTGGAGCTGGAGTTGGAATTGGAGTTTCAGATGGGTCTCAGCCACCATGTGGGTGCTGGGGATCGAACCCAGGGCCTCTGTAGAGTGGTTGGCACTCTTAACCGCTAGGCCATCTCTCCAGCCCCGCTAATATATCTTAATGCAGTTTTTTATATACTGAGTGCTTTGAGCATGTGAAAATGCAGTTATCGTGAGTTAAAAATTGTCAGGTGTGGTGGCACACGCCTTTAATCCTAGCACTTGGAGGCAGAGGCAGGCGGATTTCTGAGTTCAAGGCCAGCCTGGTCTACAGTGTGAGCTTCAGGCCAGCTGGGACTAAAGGGAGAGCCTGTCTCAAAAAGACAAAAAAAATTTTTTTGAAGTTTTATTAGCATATTAATTATACATAATGGGCTCTATGACATTTTCATGTATATATCTAGTTCTGTGTAATGTATTTGATTGTAGCCACATCTCATTACTTTCTCTTCTTTGCTTCCTACTCTGGGCAATCTGTTTTTCTTCCCAAGTAGTCCCTCTTCCACTTTCATGTCCACCCCAATTGGTGGTCTAGTGATTTTAATTAAGGTTACTTACAGGAGCATGTTTGAGAGTATGAGCAACGTAGAGTGGCCACACCACTGAAGAAATGTAATAATTGAAAAAAAAAAAAGAAGTAGTAAAATTCAACCTCATAATCATTTGGGAACCCGAGTTGATTATTTTTGTTTGCTCACATGAAACTTATTCAGATGATGATTGAGCAGCAGCCGCCGGGTTGCTCTGGGTCACTTGGAGAGAAAAGGATCAGAGTGGTGAGCCAAGTACCCAGGAGCAGAGGGCAGAGGGTGGGATTGATGGCAGTGTGCTTGAATTATTTTCTGGGGCTGGGGCTTGTCAGTTCTTAGTGGAATAACTAAAGATGCATAACCATTTTTACTTATTCCTGTGTAAAAGACAGCAAGTATCCAAATATTCCTGGAGCTGCTTGCAGGCCATCTTACCTTGGGACATCAGCTGCTGGTGCCTGGGAGCAGCTGCTGTAGTTGGATGGAAAGAATCCTGTCTTTGGAATTGCAAACTTAGAGGTTTGAATCGCTGCCTGCCAGTTACTAATTGTGTTTGTAGGTTAATTCTTTCCCTCGCAGAGTTCCCTTGAGTTGACTTTCTCGGGTAGTTTGTCACTTTGATAAATGACTTAACAGGTGGTTGCGGGCATTCAAAGTGCTTTAGGTAAATAGTTGTCATACAGTCTATGAAACTTGCTTGGGTAAATGACAAGCTAATCTGTAGCTTTTTGAAGACCATTATCTCTATCTAGGGCATGGCAGTAAGTCAGGACTATTCTTCCCTAACCAATCCCACCCTTTATCCAAGAAAGGTCTCTGGCTCCTGCTTTTTCTTCAATTTTAGGACCCAGAGGTTTTAGACAAAGAAGAGCCCCTCAGGTCAGGTGTGTCATGAGTAAGCAGGATTGATACCTAGCAGATACACAGGTCCAGGTAGGTAGCAGCTGATGAACAAAAGACTTTCTTTCTGTTCCCAATAAATTGGTCCTTGGAGATCCTAGCTTTGAAATTCTAATTGACACAGAAGGAAAAGATTCATTAAGCTCTGGACTCATTAAAATGCTTTGCTGCTCACCTACAATTTATTCTTGGCAGTTCATCAGAAGGAATTAAGTAAACGAATAGGCTGGGATGCTGCTGACAGCATCCTGTATGCCCAGTGCTGCTGGGGGTTGTGGGTGTTGGTTGTTTCTCCTATGCTGTAGAAATACACAGCTAGTTTGAAAAGCACATCACCCCCTGGGACTTTGCATGAGTCTAAATTTCATGTAACATCAGCACTGGAAGGACTTTCGAGATTTTTCACAAGTGGTTCAAAGAGTGAGTGGAGCTTTCTTAAGATCACCAAGCAGGGGGCTGGAGAGATGGATCAGTGGTTAAGAGCACTGACTGCTCTTGCAGAGGACCTGGGTTCAATTCCCAGCAATCACAAGGAGGCTAACAACGGTCTGGAACTCTAGTTTCAGGGGATTCGACACCCTCTTCTGACCTTCACAGACATTGCATAAGACAAGTGCACTTACATACATCCAGGCAATACACTCATACACTCAAACACGTAAAAGTAATAAAGTAATAAATAAAATATTAAAAAAAGATCACAAAGGACTTTAGTGGTGGGGTTAGAATTAATTAATGTCAGTTATATTGCTTGACTTTTGGGTCATGAATATTTTCCCTGACCCCATTTTGGATTTTTAGACCCAGAATTTCATTCATTTAATTGTAAAATGGATACTTTTGACACAGTATGTGCTCCAGGATTTTGTGATAAAATAAGCATGGGGGAGGTCAGATACCTCACTTATCTAGTTTTAAGTTAAATTAGAAAGATCACCACATGGGCTGGGCAGATAGTTCAGTAGCTAAACCTCTTGCTCTGTGGGGATGAGAACCCCAATTTTGATCCCTAGAAAAAAGGCTGGCATGTGGGACGACATGCCTTTGTAATCCCAATGCTAGGGAGACAGAGATTGCCAGATCCTGTGTCTCACTGACCACTCCCAATGCTAGGGAGACAGAGATTGCCAGATCCTGTGTCTCACTGACCAATAAGCCTTGTCTTCTTTGAGCTCCAGGCTAGTGAGAGGCCCTGTCTCAGAAAGAAAAAAAAAAAAAAAAATGCAGCTCTGTAAGAATGACACCTGAGGTTGATCTCTGGCTTCTGTACATATCTGTATACTCAACCTGCACAAGTATATAACCTAACATATACATGAGTACAGACAGACAGACAGACAGACACACACACACACACACACACACACAAGGTTGGCCACCACTGATCAGGAATTTGTTTAGTAGAGGAGTAGATGAGAAATGCTAAGGCTGCAGGGCCAGTGCTGACTGGCTACTATAGCCTTCTCCTAAAATTAGGTGCAGTGCTGTCCTTAGAAACACAGACTTTGGTACTTCTTTGTCTTATGCCATGGCTTAGATCGAAGAATACTTTGCTATAGTTTTGGACTTCAGTTATCAGAAGCTTGGTAGGGCAGGTGGCCATAGTGGATTGGATCATGAAAGTATGATTTCAGGTGAACTAGAGGATAGGTTGAGAGTTCTACCCTAACTACTACTGTTACTCT
This sequence comes from Rhizomys pruinosus, assembly GCA_009823505.1. NCBI lineage: Eukaryota > Metazoa > Chordata > Mammalia > Rodentia > Spalacidae > Rhizomys > Rhizomys pruinosus. The sequence goes on from VZQC01006492.1 coordinate 616,224, forward strand.
GACTAGGCTCCTTCCAAAGGATTCTCTATCCTAGAGCAAAGCCAGAGCGTCTAGCTCTGTTCCCAGTAAGAATCCCAGGGAGATCCCGATGATGTTTCAGTTACTTCTCCCAGTCCTATATAGTTGTTGGTCTCCTGGACAGACTTCATAAAGAGCTGCTGGGTTCTGTTATTGCAAATGCCCCTTTGAACCTATTTCCCAGAGATGTCCTAAAATGGGATTAAGAAGTCTGTCCCCATGGCCAGTATAGTATCTTCTTTATTTAGATCACTTTGCTGTAATTCTACTAGGCTCCCACCCACTATCCTGTTTTTTACTCCTGACTCCTTAAGAACCAGATTGGCAGCATGAGTGGTGACCCATGCCTTTAATCCCAGTACTCAGGAAGCAGAGAGGATTTCTGTGATTGAGGCCAGCTAGGGTTACAAGGAGACTCTGTCTAAAAAAGAAAGGAAAAAGAAAGGAACTAGCTTGGCTGCTTAGTGTGGCTCTCCTATATTGCCTCAAAAATTATCAATACTGAGGGAAATTGATGTTTCCTATTTATCCAAAATCCCAACTATAAAATTTTAGGATGTATTTGGGGGTTAGATATGAGTGGGAGGCCTGTAATAATCTTATATCAAGAAAAAGAAATAGCAACATTTTCTCAGGACATTTCAGAAATTTCTAACATTCATATCTTTATATATTATAGAGACTTTATGCTTGTTAGTGCTTTGGTGCTGTAGAGCAACTCTGAGGGAAGCAGTAAAAGGATTTCTGTTTCTACTTGACAGTTATGACCATTTATAATCATGGTGGTGGAGCCCAATATAAATAAGATTTGAGAGATAGTTATAGGTTTGAAATATGTTCATTACTTTCTAGCTGTGTGACTTTGTGGAAGTGGTTTAGCTGCTCTGAGCTTCAGTTTTTTTCTATCATATGGTTGTCTAAAGATTAAATGGTACAATGTACAGAAGATGCTAGCACCATATAGAACAAGTATTATTAGGAACTCAGTACTGCAGGCTTCCAGAACCAAGAATAAAGTCACAGTGCTGACTCCCCTCTGGACTGTACTATTGTTTGTACTGCATCATTTTTCCTTTTCTAACCATCAAATCCCCAAATTACAGACAGTTCTGCAAACCACTAATCAGAGAGCATTGTTAGAGCATCAAGCTTTCTGTTTTGATGTGTTTGCTTCAGTAAGCAAGAAAATGAGTAAACAACAGACTTAATGGCCACCAAATGTTTCCAAGCTGCTGAGGGGACCAGAGCCCTGGTCAGGTAATTAGCTTAGTGTCTGAAAGGTGCATTTAACCCACAAAGCAGAATTTCATTACTCTGTAAGAAGTTTAAATTGCATTCCAGGGACTCTAAACCTAAGGGTTCCAAGTGCGGCTCCCAGCAAGGACCACTTTGGCATGGCAATTGTTATACTAGTGATTGGAAGAGAATCTCTCAGTCGTCTTACTTTTCACCATGTCCTCTGTCATGAAGTTAGGAATGTGCTCTGGGATTCTTATTCATTCCCCAGCAGAGATGTTCTTGGCAATTGTTGTGGACCATATATTTGCATTTTTCAAAGCCTTCTAGGTTGGAGCTAGTAAAAATACCTCCTTTATATTGACCCTTCAAAGAACTTCTTATATTAAAAACAGACCTGTGACATTGAGGTTTTTATTCACCTGTCATAGGACTTTAAGGCTGAGAGGGTAGAAATTTGGAATAAATTCACTGTTATTTCATAGTACCTAGTATGAGCTTGACACATGGTTACCTGTTCAAGAAATACTAATTGAAAAAACCAGTACAATTTTAGGAATGAACTTCAGGTCTTTTTTTTTTTAATTAATTAATTAATTTATTTATTTTGTATGTGTATGAATGTACTGTGTGCATGCAGGTTTGTGCACCTGTGTTGTGCAATGCTGCGGAGGTCAGAAGAGGATGTCGGATTCCCCTGGAACCGGAGTTCTCCTGGAATTGGAGTTACAGATGGTTCTCAGCCGCCATGTGGGTGCTGGGGATCGAACCCAGGTCCTCTGCAAGAGCAGTCGGTGCTCTTAACTGCTAGGCTATCTCTCTAGCCCCCTCTTCAGGTCTTCTAAGACTTTGTCTTGTATTGATTTCAATAGGTCCACATGGTAGGAAACAGTGTTTGGGCTTTTGAAGATCACCAGATAATATTAGAGGGAGGGACTTGCTGTGTCCACTGTTGAAAGAGATGGTGTTTTCTGGCTTTTGCTGCTCTGATTGAAGACCTTCTTGTTCACCTTCTTTCTCTACCACAGAATGTGCAGATGCAGAAGACTGGACTCCATACTCACCTCTCATTGCCCTTGCTCCTTGTAATGTGCTCAGCTTTCCCTTGGGTTTTTGCCCTGCCTTCATGTTCTCTCATCATTGTCTTGCCTTTCCCTCTGCTTTACTGAAGATTGAGGCCCTTGGGCATCCCAGGAACAGCAGCTGTACATTTGACTATTAAGGAATTCCCATATCAGAAACCGAGAAATCATTTATGGAAACAGGACTTAAAAGTAGGATTCTTAGCCCCCTTTGTTAGCAGAAATATCAGTAAATGCCTCCTGGTTTCAGGGCAGTGTTGGAGGCCAGGATAGCAGAGATTAATAACATAGTCTCTTCCTAGCCGGGCGTGGTGGCACACGCCTTTAATCCTAGCAGAGGCAAGCAGATCTCTGTGAGTTCAAGGCTAGCCTGGTCTACAGAGTGAGCTCCAGGCCACCTGGGGCTTAAAGGGAGACAGACTCTGTCTTGAAAATACAAAAAAAAAAAAAAGTTTCTGCCTTTTGAGTTTAGAATCTAATGGAGGGAGACACACTGCAGCCGAGGTTTGTAAAGGACTTCAGAAGCCCAAAGACTTTTCCTGAAAAATTTACAGGTGGCCACATTAAGAAATTTGTAGTCAGAAAATTCCTTTGGCCTCGGCTTGCATCAGCAGCTCTGAAATTGGTTCTAGTTCTGCTTTATTGATAAGCGGGTTCTCTTAACCTTACTCTGTGCTCAGATGGTGCTATTTAGAGCCATCTAGTAAATGGAAGCAATAATACCATTTTTACTTAGAAAATTCCCCGAATGCTTAACTTGCTTGTATATTATGTTAAATTCAGACAATTTTTTTATTTTTATTTTTTTTTACTTTTTTTATTTCTGTATGTGTATGAATGTACTGTCCGTGTGCAGGTCTGTGCACCCGTGTGGTGAAATGCCGCAGAGGTCAGAAGAGGGTGTCGGATTCCCCTGGAACTGGAGTTCTCCTGGAGTTTCAGACAGTTCTCAGCCGCCACATGGGCGCTGGGGATTGAACCCGGGCCCTCTGCAAGAGGGGTCGGCGCTCCCAATGGCTAGGCCATCTCTCCAGCCCCAAATTCTGACAATTTATGTATTGGGAAGATTCTATATTTTCATTTTACAAATAAGAAAACTGGACCATCAAGATGGCTCAGAGGGTAAAGACACTTGCCACCAATCCCGACTGAGTCGGAATCCCTAGGACCTGTGAGGTGGAAGGAAAGACCGGACTCCTGCAAGTTGTTCCTTGATTTCTGCATGCATGCACATGTACATACACACAGACCCAGACCCAGACACACACACACACACACACACACACACATATTTACACATTCTAAAGATATAAGAAAAAAATGCTAGGTGTGCAAAAATATATAATAAAAAAATTTTTTTTAATGTAAAAAAAATGGTAAAAAATGGTAGGCATGGTGGCGCATTGCCAGTTTAATCTCAGCACTCTAGGCCTATGGCAAAAAAGTATGTGGTGGAACAAAACTCCTGTTATGTTTGGATTAGTGCTCTAGAGTCAGGTCAGCTTTCTTCCTCCTCTACCTCTATCTGAATGTGAAAATCTTATGCTAATGTATTTATTTTGTCTTCAGCATCAAATCTTTGTGAAGCTGTAAGGGATGGCACTCAGTAGTTTCAAGAAGAACTTCTTGATTTTTCTCCCTTGGTGTTTTTGAGACAGGGTCTCTCTGTAGCCCCAGCTGGCCTGGAGCTCACGCTGTAGACCGGCTTTGAACTCAAAAAGATTCACATGCCTCTGCCTCCTGAGTGCTGGGATCAAAGTCCTGTGCCACCATACCCAGCTTAAAGACGGTTTCTAGCCTCCATGTGGGTTCTGGGAATCAGACCTGGGTCCTCTGTAAGAGCAGTCAGTGCTCTTAACCGCTGAGCCATCTCTCCAGCCTCCCTCTCTTCATTCTTAAGAGAGAGAAAGAAGGTGGTGGCAGTTTCTGTAGTCTTGATACCAATGTCTAAAAAAATCAAGCTGAAGGGCTTAGAAAAATTGAAAATAACTCCATTCTTTTTATAAAAATATATTTTTTTAATTTTATGTCATAGTATGAGTGTTATTGCCTGCATGTATGAGAGTGTACCTGTGTTGCCGGAGGAGGTCGGAAGAAGGTGTTGGATCACCTGGAACTGGAGTTATGGATAGCTGTTAGCTGCCATGCGGGTGCTGGGAATTGAACCCAGGTCCTCTGCAAGAGTAGCCAGTGCTCTTAACTGCTGAGCTTTCTCTCCAGCCCTCTTTTTAAAAACAAAAAACAAAAAAACAAAAACTCCAGCTTGCTTTGTTTTCATAGAGTTCAGTATGCTAGGATTAAAGGTGTGCACCACCACATCCAGCAAGACCTTTTCATTCCATCACTAACCTGATTTATTTTTGTCCTTGTACAAATCCCTTTGTCTGGATCTTAATTTTTTTCATCCACTTTCCATGACAGGGACCATATTTTATCATAAGTTCCTTAGCATCTAGCATGATAGGGCCTAGTGCATGCTGGGTATTGAACGTTTAGAGCATGGCTTATGCTTGAGACTCTGTAAAGGTCTTTTCAGTCTCTGCTTTATCTGAATGCCCTCTGCCCTTCTGCAGCATCAAAGTTCCTATGCAGTTCACCTGACAGTTTGGTCTAATTCCTCGTGTTTATCTGGAAGTCTTGATCCTGACCACTTTGAGACAGCCCACTTGGTGCTTTGAAATGTGTTTAAGGTAGACCAGTGGGGATAATGCAGGGTAAGGGGTAGAAGGGGCTGGCTTAAAGTCAGAAAAAGTACTCTGATTCCATTCTTACCAGATGGGGTCTGGACCTGAGGCATCCCTGCCAGGCCTGAGTAATGATGGAAGCCTGGAACAGGGTTTTCTAAGAGTTACACTGGGATCTCTAGTAATTGGAACATGGTACCTTCTTAATTATAATTGATAGCAGGATGAGAGGGGCATTTGTCACTGCCCGACTTCCCTGCAGGAGAAAGGCTCATAAGTCACAGCTGACAAACTCTTTGATGACTTTTAAACTTCATTTACAGAAAAGAATAGCTATAATCAAGCAACAGCAAGCAGTGACTAATCTTGCCACATTATCACTATGAGGCGCCAGCCCCATGAGGCATGGGAATCAGTCTCATAAGTGATTGGCTGGTAGACCTGAACGAAGAGAAAGAAGCTGGCTAACTCTGGGCTGAGGACTGAAGAGAGTCTTGGGCCAAGTTTGAAAGAACCAAATCTGGTCTCACAGATTAGTTCTACAGTTCTGTCATTTCCTGAGTTGAGTAGGACTAAGCACTAACCTTAGTTTCCTTGTCTTTGGATACATCATCACCTGTCTTGGCTTAGGACAGTGTAGGCATGTAGTAAAGGCTCTTTTTTGTGATCGCCCATGCATCTTTAGAAGGGCCTTTGTGGCTTAAGTCTAAGATGTTCTGTACAGCCCAGAGAATGATCTCTAAAAAATATTTTTTTTTGTTTTGAATGAGTTTATTAATACACAGTAGCCAAAGTAAAATAATAACTAACAGATAACTAGATGATAGATAGCAACACATCCATCAGAAATCTGCTAGGAAAGCCTATTAAGGCAGTCAGCTGGAATTCCCAGTAGAGTAAGTTCCAGACAGAGCAGAAGGTCCCCTCAGGTGCAGCTTCCAAGTAAAAGAACAAATAGCAACAGTTTGAGATAATATCACCAAATTGTACACTCATGAGGTCCAGCAGAAACTGATTGGGGAAGTTGAGACAGTCAGCTGGGGTTCCCAACTAAGCTTTCTCTCCATGGCTGATTTCCTGGCTGAACTTCCAGCCTCTTTTCCACCATAGCCACTTTTATATCATGAAATAAACAGTACTAACATTTGTTGGAAGTGGTTTACCTTCTAGCTGTCTCAAGGGCAGTGTTTTTATTCTTGTCCTGTTTTGCTGTACTCTTCTCCCTGTAATAGACAAGGGGCCTTAGAGGACACTTGAGACAAACATGCTTGGGTCCGAAGTGAGGGTGGGGGCTCTATTCCAGAGCTTACTTTTCTCAGTGCACTCAAACAGCATTTGGTATTTACCAATATAATGTATATTACATAAGATCAAAGTCAGGATCATTCTTACAGATGGGGAAAGCACTGAGAGCAATCTCATGTAGGCAAAGGAACATAGTCTTTTTTTTTTAATTTTTATTTATTTATTTTATGTGTATGAATGTACTGTCTGCATGTAGGTCTGTGCACCCGTGTCATGCAATGCCACGGAGGTCAGAAGAGGGCGTCGAATTCCCCTGGAACTGGAGTTCTCCTGGAATTGGAGTTACAGATGGTTCTCAGCCTCCATGTGGGTGCTGGGGATCGAACCTGGTTCCTCTGCAAGAGCAGTCAGTGCTCTTAACCGCTAGGTCATCTCTCCAGCCCCAGGAACATAGTCTTTAAATCAGACAAGCTTGGGGTCTTTCAACCCAATCATGTCCAATACTCTGGCTCTTTGAGGCTCAAAATTTTCTTGTTGCTTCTTTGTTTTCTTTGTAGTGCAGGGGATAGAACCCAAAACTTCACAAATACTAAGCAAGTGCCCTACCACTGAGCTATAGCACCAGCCCTACTTTGAGTTCTTAATCCACAGAGTAGAGTTAATGCTATTTGTCTGATTAGGTTGTGGTCAGGATCATGTTTTTCCAGCACTATTCTATATATATTTTGCATAAGAGGGGAGGGAGGATAGGTCAGAGAGGAGGAGGACAACTGTGTACTGTTCCTGATGGCCTCTGGCCAGGAATAATTCTCCCTTTGTCACCACCCAGTGGTAACTCATGTTAAACAGTTTCCCTTTTGGTCAACTCTTCTATGACATTTTGACCCCTTCTCAGATCTATACAGTTCTGCTTAGGCTACTTCTGGGGCAGTGGATTTTTGCAAGGATACATGTGCTTTGTGGGCCTGGTGGATGTTGGTCCCCTGTTCTGCAGAGTTCAGTGGTCAGATTGGTTGCTACAGTTCATTTGTTCATATCTGGCCCATAATTGGCTTTGTATTTGTCCTTTTAGTTATGTTTAGTTATGATAGTTATGTTTGTGGAGGATGTCTTTTTAGCTTCTTAACTTAGTTTTGGGGATTACTGCGGATGCCCTGTCCCCTACCCATTCCTTGTTGTCTTTCCCATAGCCATAAAGGAGTTTTCCTGATAGATGCTAAGCTCCATCCTGTATGTCAAAATCAAAGTTAGAGTACATGATACAGGGAAGGTAGGGTATATACTGAGATCATGGTGTGGAGAGAAAGGAATGAGACCCAGGCCTGCGTTCTGTTTCTGCTTTAGATGTCCCTTCAGGATTTCCCACATATTGATAATAGTGAAACAGTGTAGAGCTCGAATCCTATGGCATGGATGTGGGATTGTGGCCTGGGCAAAGCCTGGAATCCCTATATGCTGTAGTTGTTTGACAGACATGGAGAGGAGGCACTGTTTTGAAATTTGTAGGTAGTAGACACTGGACTGGAACAAGGAAAGAGCGCGTGTAGACTTCCTGTCTTGACTTTTTTGTGTGTGTGGTGGCCTTTTTTGAGAAAGGATCTCTCTATAACACCAGCTCTCCTAGAACTCACCATGTAGACCAGGCTGGCCTTGAACTCACAGAGATCTGCCTCCCTCTGCCATTAGATAGACTGGGAATTATTTCTTTTCTTCTTTCTTCTTTTTTTAAAAACATGGTAATTCTTAATTTTTTTAGTACATTATTTATTTGTATGGCACATGGGGTCAGAGTACAGCTTACACATGTCCTACCATGTGTGTCCTGGAGATCAAATCCTCAGGTCTTCAGGCTTGGTGGCAAGCACTTTTGCCAGCTGGGCCATCTTGCTGCTTCCCTTTCCTCCCCCCGCCCCCCAGATTTGAAAAGTAATCAGAGGATGTTTTCTTTTTTAAAAAAATAATTCTTATTTTATGCGTATGACTGTATTGATGTATTATGTAAGCATACCTGTGTGGTGCTTTGCCTGCAGAAGTCAGAAGAGAGTTTTGGTGGGGGCTAGAGAGATGGCTTAATGGTTAAGAGTACTGGCTGCTCTTGGAGAGGAGAGGACCTGGGTTCGATTTCCAGCACCCACATGGCAGTTAACAACCATCAGTAGCTCCAGTTCCAGGGGATCTGTCATCTTCTGACTTCCTTGGACATTGCATGACATGGATGCACTTACATGCATGCAGGCAACAGACTGTGAGAGAGAGAGAGAGAGAGAGAGAGAGAGAGAGAGAGAGAGAGAGAGAGAATGAATCAGATTCCCCTGGAACTGGTTACAGAAGGTTGTCAACTGCCTTGTGAGTTCTGGGAACTGAACCTAGGTCTTCTGCAAGAGCAGCCAGCACTCTTAACCACTGAGCCATCTCTCCAGCCCCTACTGGTTACTATTTCTTTTTCTTTTTTTTTTTTGGTCTTTTTGAGACAGGGTTGCCCTTTAGTTCCAGCTAGCCTGGAGCTCACTCTGTAGACCAGGCTGTCCTTGAACTCAGAGAGATCTGCCTACCTCTACCTCCTGAGTGCTAGGATTAAAGGCATGCGCCACCACACCAGGCTAGTACTATTTCTCCTAAAAAAAAATTAGTGCGTTCCAGGCCAGCTGGGGCTATAGGGAGACCCTGTCTCAAAAAACAAAAAAAAATTATTTATTTTTATTTTATGTGTGTGAGCATTCTGCTTGCGTGCACCACGTTGTATAATGCAGCAGAAGCACTCTGTTTCCCAGAGCACTGTTTTTCTGATCAGGGCCAGTGCAGAGAACACTCAAGAAATGGATGTTAGAAATTGAGTAATAAGCCGGGCATGGTGGTTGCACACCTTAATCCTAGCACTTGGGAGGCAGAGGCAGGCGGATCTTTGTGAGTTCAAGGCCAGCCTGGTCTACAGAGCGAGTTCCAGGCCAGCTGGGGCTACACGGCGTCCCTGTCTCGAAAAGAACCCCCCCCCAAAAGAAATTGAGTAATAATAGAACTAGTAATAATAAAAATAGTTAATCCTGGGCTGGAGAGATGGCCTAGTGGTTGAGAGTGCTGACTGCTCTTGCAGAGGACCTGGGTTCAATCCCCAACACTCACATGGCGGCTGAGAACCGTCTGTAACTCCAATTCCAGGAGAACTCCAGTTCCATGGGAATCCGACGCCCTCTTCTGACCTCTGTGGCATTGCACGACACAGGTGCACAGACCTACATGCAGACAATACAGTCATACACATAAATAAATAAATAAATAAATAAATAGAATTAAAAAAAGAAATAGTTAATCCTGTATGTTTTTATAATTTGTTAAAGATATGATGGAACATTTTGATATGGCTTAGTCTATTTGATCATTGTACAGATCTGAAAAGTAATCAGGGAAATGTTTTCTGTTTTCAGAATAAGAGTGATATTATTGTCCATAGAAATGCCATGACTTGGGCTGGAGAGATGGCCTAGTGGTTAAGAGCGCTGACCGCTCTTACAGAGGACCTGGGTTCGATCCCCAGCACCCACATGGCGGCTAAGAACCGTCTGAAACTCCAATTCCAGGAGAACTCCAGTTCCAGGGGAATTCGATACCTTCTTCTGACCTCCGCGGCATTGCACGACACGGGTGCATAGACCTGCATGCAGACAGTACATTCATACACATACAGAAATAATAAATAAAATAAAATAAAAAAAGAAATGCCATGACTTGTTTCAGGTCACATGAACATCAAAAGCAAGGCTGAGCCTTATGAGCCTGCAGCCTGCACCCCTTGCACTTTCATCCAACTAAGAGCCTTTTTGGTTTGATTAGCTGAGAGCTGGATTTTCTCATGGGAGTGGGAATTGTTAGGCATTAAAGAGCACTCCTTTGGAAGTTAGTCCTGTTTGTCCAGTAATGATCATTTGGACAATGTTAATAAATGGGGGCCTGGTGAGTTATTGAGATTAATAGATGTTCTGTCATCCATGGCTGCTTGGTAACTAAGATTGTCTGATCCAAGGAATCCCTGAACACTGATCCACCTAATTGCTTGGCTATCTCCAAAGATGGTCTTCACATCACTGGCAGCTATTTCCCTACAAACTACCCAGATGTCTAAGAGCAGGGGCAGGAGAATAAAATGCGAAATACCCAATACGGGGGATGCAGAGATGGCTCAGTGGTTAAGAGTGCTGGACGTTCTTGCAGAAGACCCAGGTTCGATTCCCAGCACCCACATAACGGGTTACAACCCTCTGTAACTCCAGTTCCAGGGGATTCCAGGACCCTCTTCTGACCTCCAAGGGCATTGCATGACCCAGGTGCACTTACATACAGGCAGGCAATATACTCATACACATAAAATGAAAGATAAATAAAATACTTAGAACAAGAGAAATACCCAATAGGATTGGCTGAAACAGATTGTAAGCACTCGAGCTCCCAGACTAAGAGCAGCAGCTCCTCCTTTGAGATGAGCATTTTATGTGGGTCCAGTAATAGGCAGATTTAAGCATTAGACTTAATCTGAGAGACAGGATTGGAAAGACGGGAGTTACAGCATTACAACCCATGAGCCTGGTCTATGGAATGTCAAGGCCCCCCTTACTAATTGTTTCACTTTACATAAGTCACTTCACTAATCCTCAGCCTTTTAAAACAAAAAGGTTAAGGGACATGGCCAAGCTCTTGTGATAGGACTGGATTTGGAACTCTTGGGTCTGTGGTTAAGAGCACTGGCTGCTTTTCCAGAGAATCTGTGTTTGGTTTCCAGCACCCAGGGGACCCAAAGCCCTCTTCTGGCCTCTGTGATTATTGCAAGGACTAGTGCACTTACATACATGCAGGCAAAACACTCATACACATAAATAAAAATAAATCAAATATTTTTTAATTAATAAAAATGAGACTAGCAACCAGGCATGGTGTCACATGTCTTTAATCTCAGCACTCCAGAGGCAGAGGCAGAGGCAGGCAAATCTCTGAGTTCAAGGCCAACCTGGTCTACATGGCGAGTTCCAGGACAACTGGGGCTACAGGGAGACCCTGTCTCAAAAAGAGAGATAAAGAAGGGACTAGCAGTTGTAGACAATCCCCCAGGCCTGCTGGGGGTGAGAGGCGCAGAGTCAAGACACAGACCCTGGGAATCAGGTGAACGCAGGCAGAGGGCAAACTGCCACGGATTCGTTTATTGGGGGCAAGGTTAGGGTTTATGTACTGTTCACATTCTGTTCTCCTCTCAGTGCAGTAGTCGTGTCACCTTGTGATTGGCCCAGGTCTGCAACTCAGCTGCTTGTATGGTCTCGCCTGCCTAGGGCAGGTTAGGTTGATGAGGGACAAGCTCTGTGCAGACACACTGCATAATTCTCAGGTAATTCTCAGCATACTGGCTACTACAGCAGTGATTTTAGTCCTTTCGTGCTGCTATAACAAAGTTGGATAGTTTATTGATAACACATTATTTCTCTAAGTTCTAGACACTAAGAAGCCTAAAAATCAAGGTATCTGCTGAGGGCCTGCCTTTTTGTTTAAGATACTAAACCCGTTCATGTGGACTTGGCTATTGTGACCCAATCACCTCAAGGCTGGATTGCCATTAGATAACCCTGGGGATATGTGAGTGGTCTAAGCCACTGAGAGGGAAAGTAGCTGTCAGTGGTGAGGATTCCACTTCTGGAGAAAGCTAAGCAGTGCTTCCTTGTCCTAGATCCTCTTGGTTACCAGGCAGCTAGAGAAGTTGATCTCATTAAGATCATCAGTTTCTGGTTCCTATGTATCTTTACACTGAGAATTAGGTTTCAACATAGAATTTGAGGGAAGGACTAAGTCTGTAGATTCAGATGGCAATAGACATACACATCGTCAAAGTCCTATGAGAATATGAAGAATTTTGGGAGAAAAGAGAAAGGATGGGGCTGGAGAGATGGCTCAGCGGTTAAGGGTGCCAACTGCTCTTGCAGAGGACTGGGGTTCGATTCCCAGCACCCACATCGCAGCTAAGAACAGTCTTTAAGCCGGGTATGGTGGTGCAGGCCTTTAATCCCAGCACTCGGGAGAGGCAGGCAGATCTCTGTGAGTTCAAGGCCAGCTTGGTCTACGGAGTGAGCTCCAGGCCAGCTGGGGCTATAGGGAGACCCTGTCGAGAGAGAGAGAGAGAGAGAGAGAGAGAGAGAGAGAGAGAGAGAGAGAGAAAGAGAACACCAAGAGAGGGTGTGTTGTAGATCAGGTGAGTACTTTTGTTCCAGAAATAGGTCCCCTAAGAATTCCTTGCACACAGTCTTGTGGTCCCTGCAGAAACCTGTTTCTGGTTCTAGTTTTGCTTTGTTAACCAGTTACTTACTTTCATTTCCCTGACTAAAAACACCCTCACAGGGCATTGTGAAGAACTGACCAAAATGAGGTGTGTAAAGCTTCTATACTGTTCTGTGCGGGCGTGGGGGGTGGGGGTTGTCCAATTTCCTAAAGTTCAGGAGGGCATGTACCTTTTAGGGCTTTTTTTTTTTACCTTATAAAGCTCTTTTTTTAGTTTTTTTTTTTTTTTTTTTTTTGGTCTTTTTTGAGACAGGGTCTCCCTATAGTCCCAGCTGTCTTGGAATTCACTCTGTAGACCAGGCTGGCCTTGAACTCACAAAGATCCGCCTGCTTCTGCCTCCCAAGTGCTAGGATCAAAGGCGTGCGCCACCACGCTCAGCTTAAATTGCATTTTATTTTATTTTATTTATTTTATTTATTTCTGTATGTGTATGAATGTACTGCCTGCATGCAAGTTTGTGCACCCGTGTCGTGCAATGCCATGGAGGTCAGAAGAGGGTGTCAGATTCCCCTGGAACTGGAGTTCTCCTGGAATTGGAGTTTCAGATGGTTCTCAGCCGCCATGTGGGTGTTGGGGATTGAATCCGGGTCCTCTGTAAGAGAGGTCGGCGCTCTTAACCCCTAGGCCATCTCTCCAGCCCTTAAATTGCATTTTAAAGCCTTGTCCCTTAGTGGGTTTTAATTGGTTTAAGGCTCCAGCATTTAAAAAAAAAATTAAAAAAAATTTTTTTATGTGTATGAATGTACTGTTTGCATGTATGTTTGTGCACCTGTGTCGTGCAATGCCGCGGAGGTCAGAAGAGGGTGTGGGATTCCCCTGGAACTGGACTTAAAGACGGTTCTCAGCCGCCATTTGGGTGCTGGGGATTGAACCTGGGTCCTCTGCAAGAGCAGTCGGCGCTCTTAACCGCTAGGCCATCTCTCCGGCCCCAGCATTTATAAAAGCAGCAGTCATTTCTCCAGCAAGTAATGTGAAGACATTTATCTAGGAGGCAGCCTCTAGTTTTCACCAACATTTTTTTTTTTTTACATGTTATGTATTTTTTCTCTACTCTATGCTTTCCTGTAGGCTGTTTCACTGTCTGGAGGGAGAAATGGAATATAAGAACCCTGGTCTTGCTAAATGTGATGGCACTTGCCTAATTTTAGCACTTGGGATGCAGAGGCAGGGAGATAAGGTCCAGGTCAGCGTGGGTTCTGAGAGAGGGAGGGGACGGAGGGAAGGAGGGGGAGAGAGGAAGCAGGAGACAGACAGACAGACACACATATTCGTACACATAGAAACACACACAGTGAACATATGTGGTATCCTGAACTGTGGCATCCCGGCCAGATTCCTTTCTCTTCCTCAGTAAGGGTCTAGCAACCAGAAGTTCCTGGTATGCTGACATTACGGAAGTCTCTAATAAGCTATTTGGCTGTGCTCGCTTCGGCAGCGCATATACTAAAATTGGAACGATACAGAGAAGATTAGCATGGCCCCTGCGCAAGGATGACACGCAAATTCGTGAAGTGTTCCATATTAAAAAAAAAAAAAGGTATTTGGCTGTTATTGCTACCTTCCCAACAATCCCATCACCACCTATCCAAACTCGTTGCTCATCTTTTAATCTCTGGAACCACAGGCACCTTGCTCTCAGTTATACAGCTAACTAGTAAAGCAATTAGTAAGTGGCAGCTTCTGGTAATAATAAGAAAACAAGTTACAGAAACAGGGAGGCCGGATGCTGTAGGGGTATGTAGAAAGGCCGGGAGCAGTCCAGTTTAGTCAGGATACGGGGCATGAGTATTCCTTGAGTCCAGCCTGGAAACCCAGTTTGACATTGGCTCTCTCCTCAGGTGGACACCATGTCCTTGAAGATTCAGACCAGCAATGTAACCAACAAGAATGACCCCAAGTCCATCAACTCTCGGGTCTTCATTGGAAATCTAAACACAGCTGTGGTGAAGAAGTCAGATGTAGAGACCATCTTCTCCAAGTATGGCCGTGTGGCCGGCTGCTCCGTGCACAAGGGCTATGCCTTTGTCCAGTACGCCAATGAGCGCCATGCTCGGGCAGCTGTCCTGGGAGAGAATGGGCGGGTGCTAGCCGGGCAGACACTGGGTAAGCTGAACCTTTCTCCCCAGATTCTCCTAGTTTCCCCCAGAATAGCTACTATCTAGCCCTCTCTAGTTTTCCTCTCCTTTTCTCTATCTCCATTATTATCATTTCTGCTAGCTGGAGGTTATATAAGTTCAAACTTTTAAGTTTTATTTAAAATATAAAGTGACGATTAAATCAGCGCTTATAAGGGAAAATCATAGAATCTCTTTGTCCTACCCTTGCCTTTTCCAGTCCCTCTTACAAAACAAAACAAAAACAAAACAAAAACCTCTGTATATATACTTAATTATGTGTTTTAGAAGGGATGTTTGTGTGTTTGTGAATATGAGGTACACAGATGTGGTTGAATGTGTAGAGAATATATAAACACATTCCTTTGCATGTCATAAGTATAGAGTGTGGGAGAATGTACTTGGGTTTGAAAGCAGATGTGGTCAATTCATTTTCTTTATTTTTATGTGTATGAGTATACTGTCTGCATGTAGGTTTGTGCACCCATGTCGTGCAGTGCCGCAGAGGTCAGAGGAGGGTGTTAGATTCCCCTGGAACTGGAATTAAAGATGGTTCTTAGCCACCATGTGGGTGTTGGGAATCGAACCCCGGTCCTCTGCAAGAGCAGTCAGCGCTCTTAACCACTGAGCCATCGCTCCAGCCCCAATTTTCTAAGTATTTGTGGATCAAAATACTATTTTAGGCATGTTTGCGTATAGGCGGTTTGAGTGTATTTGAGTATAGTTGCTTGTTCATGTTCTCTCTCTGACTTTCTTACTTGGATATATATTTTCTTCTTTGAGAATGCATATTTATATGGCATGCATGGTGTATGTTAATTATTCTTTTGTGAATTTATATGTATGTCATGTGAATATGTAACCAGGCATATCCTTGTGATGTCTGGGTCTTTTAACTTTTGAAAACTATATGAAGATGTTGGAGTGCTTTGGTGCTGTGTGAACATTGCGTACTTACATGGAGGCATGCTGGTGATGGGTATGGGCACTGCTCTCTTGACAGCATTCCAAGTCTGCTTCCTTCTTCCACACAGACATCAACATGGCTGGAGAGCCCAAGCCCAATAGACCTAAGGGCCTAAAGAGAGCAGCAACTGCCATATACAGGTGGGGCTCTCTGTCTGTTTTTCTGTCTGGGTGGGATGGGGCCCTCATTCTATGAAGGTAATAGCTGCTGATAGTGACAGTGCTAAGCCTAGAATTTGGGATGCATTTGGAGGTGAGGGCCTGTGGAAAAGTGGGGCGAGTGGCCGTCCCTAAGCTCTGGCCCTCTCCCTTTGTTTCCCCAGTGGCTACAGCTTTGTCTATGATCACTACCAAGACTACTTCTATGCCAGGTGAGCAGGGGAGGGGTGTGCCCAGGCATTAAACAGCCAAGCTGGAAGGGTCTTGAGAGATTGCTGGCATAGCCCACTGAGTCCTCCAGTCGGTAACGGAAGCACAGTGTGAATGGGTCTCCGCCCATTGTTGCTCCACAAATCCCTGACGGAGCTGGGACGAGGGTCCCATTCTGTAGGCTGCTGTGCCAGAGCTCACACCATCACACCAAACTTGCACACTGACGGCCTTTCCTCTCCTGGTCCTGCAGTGTAGGAACTGCAGCTCAGGAACATACACAGATACAGTGCCTTGGCAGGGATTTATTGAGCCCTTATACTCTTTTTCAGTCTCCTTACGTCAGTAAGGTGCTCAGCCAGCCAGAAGGAAGTCTTCAGTTCAGTCTGACTCTTATGACTGAGAAGTCAGCAGTTATTTAGAGGTCTGAATTAGCCCCTGATGGGCTCTGGTCTACCTTCTGTCCCTAGCCCTTTAAGCTATGGGGTCCACTCCAGTGGCCTCAGCCATGTTTACCTTTCAAGAAGTGTTTCACAAACTCCTGTCTTCCTGCCACTGCCTCTTGAGTGCTGGCATTACAGGAGTGCAGCCCAGCCCAGCTGTATACTAATTAGAAGTTGTAAAGATCTGGTCAGACCTCTCCTTCCTGCTTCCTTCCTTCCCACTTGCCCAGCCCAGAAAGATCAGAACCTTTCTGAGCCTCCATTTCCTCGATTCTGAGTGATTTTAGGAGATAGTGTGGTACGGTAGTAGAACATGCTCTAGCCTGGGAATCAGGTTTATGTGCTAACCTTGCTCTGCCACTGCATGGATTCTGTCCCTTCCCGGTCAGCGAGGTGGGCACCAAGTGATCTCTCAGGGCTCCTCTAGCTCTGTGGTTCGATGGTTCAGTGATTCTGACCAAGGCCAGAGCCATTCCCTCCCCTTGGATAGAAATGCAGGATTAGGGATTAGATCCATTCCTATCACCTGCAAGACAAGAACTCTTTGAACAGGGATACCAAGGAATGGGACATTGAATTGCCTAGTGATAGCAGGTGTCATGACTCATCAGGAGAATAGTCTTAACATATATCCCTGACCTTGAGGAAGGCTGTGGTTCCCTGTAGAAACATGGTAACAGTGGACGCGGTGGGAGAGAACCTTGCTTAGTCTACAGAATTTCTCCCTGGTCATTAGGAAAAGAAATCCATCATAGTCTGGGAGCCTTGACATACTGCTGAGCCTTTGGCCATATCTTTGAGGAAAGATGTTGAAGTATCCTTAAAGAAGAAAGGGCCTGAGAAAGAGATGAAAAGCATGTTTGGCAGAATGCATGAGCTCTGGCGGGGTGGGGGAATGGGCGGGAACACGGGTCTAGATTTGTTAAAAAAATAAAAATAAATTTATGTGGGGAAAAAAAAAAAAGAAGAAGAAAGGGCCTTAGAGTCTGAGGCCATGTGTTCCCGAGTTGAGTGTCTCAGTACCCGTAGTACACTGGCCTTTCACTTGGCATACCTCCAGTGCGTTTTCAACCAGGTTATTATGCTCTACCCTTCTAGCAGACTTGAGTAGACAGTGAGTTTGTATACTTGTCCTCATTAAGTAGATGTGAAAACCAAGGCTCAGGGATTGGCCAATGACTTGTTTACCTCCCCCTTCCTAGCTGGGGGATTTATACTGCTTTGAAATTTACAAACTGACCAGAGGTTGGGGTGGGAGTTAACTGAGTAGAATGCAGGTCATGGAAGAAGGCAAGTCTGGATGTTAGGGTGGTAAAGGGATGACCTCTTCCAGGGATTGTTCTGTTTGTTCCTCTGCTGCCTCTCCTGCCATTAACCTGTCTTGGCTGTGGAAAGGTGAAACCAGGGAGGATTTCAGCAGCTATTAGAATCCAGAAAGCTACCCATTACGACTGCAAGCTAGTAGGCTGGTTATATAGTGCCCTCTTGTGGCCACAGGCCATGCTGCAGCCTCTGGTCTGTTTCCTTTTGCAGGCTCTTTGATTACCGGGGCCGCCTGTCTCCTGTGCCTGTGCCCAGGGCTGTCCCTGTGAAGCGACCCCGAGTCACAGTTCCTTTGGTCCGTCGTGTCAAAACTACAATACCTGTCAAGCTTTTTGCCCGTTCTACAGCCATCACCCCTGGCGCAGCCAAGATCAAGTGTGAGTGACATCTTCCTAGATGGTTCATGTTTTCATGGTCACTGAATGATAAAATGACATTCATTCTTTGTGAGTTGAAGGTCAGCCTGGTCTACATAGCGAGTTCCAGGACAGCTCAGGCTCAGGCTACAGGGACACCCTGTCTCAGAAAGATCAAAATCACATTTTTTTTTTTTTTTTTTT
>VZQC01006492.1:635466-680942 GCA_009823505.1 Rhizomys pruinosus
TTTGTTTGTTTGTTTGTTTGTTTTTGGTCTTTTCGAGACAGGGTCTCCCTGTAGCCCCAGCTGTCCTGGAACTTATACCTGCCTCTGCCTCCTGAGTATTAAGATTAAACTTTTTTTTTTTTTTTTGGTCTTTTTGAGACAGGGTCTCCCTGTAGCCCCAACTGGACTGGAACTCACTCTGTAGACCAGGCTGGCCTTGAACTCACAAACATCCACCCGCCTCTGCCTCCCAAGTGCTAGGATTAAAGGTGTGCGCCACCATGCCCAGCAAAGATTCTTTTAAGAAGAGGCCTTTTCCCTGGCCAGGAAAATAACCAAAAGAGAATTGTGTTCCTAGCTGACAGAATGAAGCTGGGATTTTGTTTGCACCATGCCCCTAAGTTACAACCCTGTCCCCTCTCCACTCCCAGTAAAAAGCAGTGAGCTACAGACCATCAAGACAGAGCTGACACAGATCAAGTCCAACATCGATGCCCTGTTGGGTCGCTTGGAGCAGATTGCTGAGGAGCAAAAGGCCAACCCAGGTCAGCCTTTGCGAGCACAGCTTGGGGAGGTGGGAGGCTGGGGTAGGGACTTGAGGGTCCATCCAGGTGCACTGTGCTGTGCTGTGCTGTGCTGTGCTGTGCTGAGCAGCTCCTTGAGGCTCAATTTTAGTCTTCCCACTGCTCTCAACCTTCAAGATGGCAAGAAGAAGGGTGACAGCGGTGGAGGCGGCGGCGGAGGCAGCGGTGGAGGCGGCAGCAGTGGTGCAGGCAGTGGTGGTGTTGGTAGTGGTGGTGGCAGCAGTGGAGTCAGCGGCGGTGGTAGCAGTGGCGGTGGCATCAGTGGTGGTGGCAGTGGCGGTGGCAGTGGTGGTGGCAGTGGCAGCGGCGGTGGCAGCAGCAGCCGGCCACCAGCTCCCCAAGAAGACACGACTTCTGAAGCAGGCACACCCCAAGGAGAAGTCCAAACTCGAGATGACGGTGATGAGGAGGGGCTGCTAACACACAGTGAGGAGGAACTGGTAAGGGCCTGGTTGCAGTGTGGCTGGGAGGGGCTGGACTGGACTTTGTACTTGTGGTGTCTGGAGGGACATGGGGTAGAAGAGGCTAACCTGGCTGCTCCCCCTCTGAGCTCGCTCCTCTCCTTCCCAGGGCTTCTAGTCTTGGTGGGGAGTAGGGAAGGGTGAGCTGTGGGGAGTCGGCCATTTCAGCTGCCGGTCAGAAATCCCACTGAGTCTGGGGCAGACCTTGGCAAAGCTCAGGCCCATTCTGACCTCAGTTCTCAAATGAAGAAGAGAATTAGGGCTAAGAAATGCACCTTCCAAGCAGGAATAGAGTTGACTGGGGAGGCCACAGGGAGTTGTGGGTGTTCATTCCACATGGGACTTTTCTAAAAACTACTGCCTTTAAAACATGAAACAGGCTGTTTCATAAAGGAGTAAGCTCAATTCAAGGCAAAGCTAGTTGCCATTTGACAGGAAGCCTACCGTGAATGAACGAGTGATCAGACTCTTCTGTCAGACACCTGCTATGTAACAGAATACATCTGGTGCTCGTTCAGTGAACACTCAATTGAGTGCCACACTTTGAAACTTGCTAGCCCTGCTCTGTGCATCAGAATAGCAACGTCTACCCTGTGAAGAAACAGAAGCCCAGAGCCACCAAGTACAGCTCATAAGAGCAAACCCATCGGGAGCCTAAATTTCATTGGGTCTGGGGCTTCTCTTTCTCTCTCTCTCTTTTTTTTTCCTTTTGAGACAGGGTCTCCCTATAGCCCCAGCTGGCCTGGAGCTCACTCTGTAGACCAGACTGGCCTTGAACTGACAGAGATCCACCTGCTTCTGCCTCCCAAGTTTTAGGATTAAAGGCATGCACCACCACGCCTGGCTTAAAGATGGTTCTTAGCTGCCATGTGGGTGCTGGGAATTGAACCTGGGTCCTCTCTGAGAGCAGTTGGCACTCTTTTTTAATTTTTTTTTTTTATTAATTTTATTTATGTGTATGAATGTACTGTCTGCATGCAAGTTTGTGCACCTGTGTTGTGCAATGCCGCGGAGGTCAGAAGAGGGTGTCGGATTCCCCTGGAACTGGAGTTCTCCTGGAATTGGAGTTTCAGACGGTTCTCAGTCGCCATGTGGGTGCTGGGGATCGAACCCGGGTCCTCTGTAAGAGCGGTCGGCTCTCTTAACCGCTAGGCCATCTCTCCAGCCCCTGCAATTGGCACTCTTAACCACTGAGCCATCTCTCCAGCCCCTGGGGCTTCTGTTTTTAACCACTCCTGGGCTCTGGTGTGAAGACATGGCCTCTGGCTTACGATAGTAGTAGTATTCCTCATGCCCACTGTCTGTTTCCCACTCTCTCTCCTCTCTCTATCTCTCTCTTGAACCTAGCATGGTACTTAGCCATTTAGGCATAGTACTTTCCCATAAAAGCTCTAAAGACACCACAAAGATGGTTCCCACTGACCTGTACAGCTTTCAGTTTGCTGCAGCGTCCACATTGTAGCTGCTACTTTTTGTGAGACCCTTAGACTATCTTCTCAGGATCCTAGGCCAGTTTTATTGGCTAGTTTCCTTTGGCGTCCTCCTTTTTGGTTGTCCTCCAGATGGTGCTCTAGGTCATAGGGCCTTTCTGAAGAAATGGCTTAGAACTAATGTTTCTCTGCTTGCCTTCTTAGGAGCACAGCCAGGACACAGATGCAGAAGATGGGGCCTTGCAGTAAACAGGTATGAGGGTCCTAAGGAGCATAGGAGAGCGGTAGAGTGGAGATGCCTTTCCCTTGAGTACACGTGAAGGGTTGGAGGTCCCTCTACACCCAGCCATATCCGTGTAGTGGGCATGGCAGGGCCATGGATGCCATGCCTGCTCAGGGTCACGGCGCGTGTTCACCACTGAGGAGGACATGGACCTTTAGCATCCAGTGTGAGCAGGACAACAAGAGAGGGAAATACGGAGATAGACATGGGAAGAAATGCTGTGCAGCTCTGCCTGCTTAGGATGCAGGGAGAAGCACTGTGTAGGTAGGAAGCAGCCAGCCTTAGTAGAGCAGAGGACTGCGATAGTTTGTAGTTAGGGTGAGAGCTGCCTGTTGTGCAGGAGGGGAGGGTGCTGCTCATCTTGAGAGTGTGGTGATGAAGTGTCTCATCAGGATTAGGGCTCAGCTTGATCCTGTATGGGGAGGAGATGCCTTATATGACATCTGTCACTACTTTTATAATTTAATCTTCAATCCCATACAAGGAGATTGTGCCAGTGTAACAGACGAGAAAGGAGACACTGAGGGTGGAAGGAAGGAAACTTTACAAGATCCCAAGATAATAATTGGGGCAGCTGGGCATGGTGGTGCACACCTTTAATCCTAGCACTTGGGAGGCAGAGGCAGGCGGATCTTTGTGAGTTCAAAGCCAGCCTGGTCTACAGAGCGAGCTCCAGGCCAGCTGAGACTGAAGGGAGACCCTGTCTCAAAAAGACCAAAAAAAAAAAAAAAAATTGGGGCTTAAACTCAAAACCTGTGGCATGAAGCCTCACAGTCACCATGCTCTGCCCTGCTCTAGGGGGCTCACCAGGTGCCCAGTGCATGGAGCAATGTCTCGATACATTCAGTTACAAAAATTCTTCATGTATAGGCTTTCCTCTTGGGACTAATTTATTTTACCTAGAAGGTTGTTTCACATTGCAAAGTTAGTTTACATGTTAGGTATAGGGGGTTAGGAGAGTGGGTGAGGCTTGCCCATGACTGAAAACGAGGGTGCAGGCAGTCTGCAGACATCATTCCCCATTCTTTTTCCTTCCCCCTTATCCAAGGGTTTCTTCCTCTTGGCCCTAGTCTCTTCCTTTGTCTCTTTCTCAGCTTGACAGAAGCTATGCCACCAGCAGAAAGGCATCACTGTCTCAGGCCTCAAGCCAGGCACTCATCTCTGGATGCCAGTGTGTAGCAGGTACCAGAGGAAAGCTGGCAACAGGCACGTCTCTCCCCATGCATCCCAGCCAGTGCTACATTCTCTAGTGGAGTACTGGCCTACCTTTTCCCCACGCACTCTCCGTGTCTGCACTGCCTGGGCCAGGGGGCAGAATGCGGGGGTTTCCCCATACTGTCTCTCTTCTCCAGGACACTCCCAGGCTTGGGGTTTTTCTATAGGTTTGGAAGGGGGGATTGGTACAGGGTGGGACCTGACAATAAAGATATTGGATCCAAATATGCTCTGAATGGAATGTTTGGCGTTTTTTAAAAAACCATGGTGTGTGTGTGCGCACATATAATGTGGGGTGGCAGGTGGGCCCATGTCACGTGTGGAGGTCAGAGGACAACTTGTGGAGTCAGTTCTGTCCTTCCACCTTTATGTGGATTCCACAGATTGAACTCAGGATGCCAGGCTTGTATACTAAGTACTTTGCCCACTGAGCCATCTCACCGTGCCCTGTTTGTTTTCTCGTGCTGATACTGGGGGCTGGTTTGCTTGAACTCCTTTCGTTCTCACCTTGTTCATTGTTCCTTCCCAGGGAACATTGTCTAATATTGGTCCATTTGGGCCTTAGTTTCCTAAATGATTCAGCTTAGTGTGATGGTCCATGCCTGGCATCCCAGCACTCATAAGTGGAGGCAGGGGTATCAGGAATTTGTGGCTGGCCAGGACTCCATGAGATCCTGTCTCAAAAAACAAAATAAAAAACGAGGTGTTTTTTTTTTGGGGGGGTGGTCTTTTTGAGACAGGGTCTCCCTGTAGCTTTCCTGGAACTCACCATGTAGACCAGGCTGGCCTTGAACTCACAAAGATCCAC
Organism: Rhizomys pruinosus; assembly: GCA_009823505.1. Classification (NCBI taxonomy): domain Eukaryota; kingdom Metazoa; phylum Chordata; class Mammalia; order Rodentia; family Spalacidae; genus Rhizomys; species Rhizomys pruinosus. The sequence continues at coordinate 640,227 of VZQC01006492.1, forward strand.
CTGCTTCTGCCTCCCAAGTGCTGGGATTAAAGGCGTGTGCCACCATGCCTGGCTATGAATTATTTTTTGAGCTTCTATGTTAACTCTAGAAAATAGCCTCAAGAAAGAGCTTTGTGTGTTCCATTGTGGTATGTTATAGCTGGTCAAAATTTTAAACCGGGAATGGTTGCATAGGACTGTAATCCTAGCACTGATGAGTGGACCACGAGAATTCAAGGTCATTCCTGGTTATATGGTATGTTTAAGGTCAACTAGACCATCTCTGTAAAAAAGACAAGGTGTTAGACCAGGCGTGGTGGTGCACGTCTTTAATCCCAGCACTCAGGAGGCAGAGGCAGGTGGATCTCTGTGAGTTCAAGGCCAGCTGGGACTAAAGGGAGACCCTGTCTTAAAAAGACCCCCCCCCCAAAAAAAAAGAGACAAGCTATAAATGAGGTGATTAAAAATTACCAACAGGGCTGGAAAAAGTGTTGTGTGGGTGCCCATAGTGTTCTTTTAGCTGAAGGGCCAAGCATGTGACCAGGTTGTTACAGTTATACTCGTCACTTTTCTGTTGCTGTGATAGAACCACCAGGACCAAGGAAACTCATAAAAGGAAGAGTTTATTTGAGCTTGCAAGTGACAGTTCAACGGGATTAGAGTTCATCTTGGCAGGAAGGTGTGGTGGCAGGAGGTTCCCCGGGCAGGAGCAGAAAGCGGAGCTTCCCATCTTCAAGTTAAGCACAGGAAGCATACAGCGACTGCACATTGGCAAGACTTTTTGAACTCTAAGTCTGCCCCCAGTGACGAACTTCCTCCAGCATGTCCACACCTTTTTAGATCTCCCAAAACAGTGCCACCAACTGGGAACAAAAAGTCCGAATACTTGGAGGCTATGGGGGACATTCTCACTCAAATCACCACATCCACTCACTGGCCCCCATAAACTCAAGAACATATAAAATGCAATATATAAAATGCAATATGCAGTTAACCCAACCTTAAAAGTCCCTATAGTCTTTAAAATACAAAATCTCGGTCCCGCGCTCCTGCAGGCGACCCCTTGGCAGAGTCCCACCGCCACAGGCCTCGGGCCAGCAGCCAGGAGCTGCCTCCCCCAGCCCCCGTCCCGCGGCCCCCAGCCGCTCCCAACCCCGCCCCACGGGCCCGGCGCCATGACTGAGCTGGAGCAACTGAGACAGGAGGCCGAGCAGCTCCGGAACCAGATCCGGGACGCCCGAAAAGCATGTGGGGATTCAACACTGACCCAGATCACAGCTGGGCTGGACCCAGTGGGGAGAATTCAGATGAGAACGAGGCGGACCCTCCGTGGACACCTGGCAAAAATCTATGCCATGCACTGGGGGACAGACTCAAGGCTGCTGGTCAGTGCTTCCCAGGATGGGAAACTCATCATCTGGGACAGCTACACCACCAACAAGGTCCATGCCATCCCACTGCGCTCCTCCTGGGTCATGACGTGTGCCTATGCACCCTCAGGGAACTTTGTGGCCTGTGGGGGTTTGGACAATATCTGCTCCATCTACAGCCTCAAAACCCGAGAGGGCAATGTCAGGGTCAGCCGAGAGCTGCCCGGCCACACTGGGTACCTCTCTTGCTGCCGTTTTCTGGATGACAACCAAATTATCACCAGCTCTGGGAATACCACCTGTGCCCTGTGGGACATTGAGACAGGCCAGCAGACCGTGGGTTTTGCTGGACACAGTGGGGAGGTGATGTCCCTGTCACTGGCCCCTGATGGTTGCACTTTTGTGTCTGGTGCCTGTGATGCCTCCATCAAGCTGTGGGATGTGAGGGATTCCATGTGCCGACAGACCTTTATAGGTCACGAGTCAGACATAAATGCGGTGGCTTTCTTCCCCAATGGGTACGCCTTCACCACGGGTTCTGATGATGCCACGTGCCGCCTGTTCGACCTGCGGGCTGATCAGGAGCTGCTCATGTATTCCCACGACAACATAATTTGCAGCATCACCTCGGTTGCCTTCTTGCTCAGTGGCAGGCTGCTGCTTGTGGGCTACGATGACTTCAACTGCAACATCTGGGACGCCATGAAGGGGGACCGTGCAGGTGTCCTCACTGGCCATGACAACCGTGTGAGCTGTCTTGGGGTCACAGATGATGGGATGGCTGTGGCCACAGGCTCCTGGGACTCCTTCCTCAAGATCTGGAACTAACCACCCCAAGCCCAGCTGGGCCCAGGCGGGAGCAGCCCTGCCCATGCCCACACTACAGGCCCGGAGCTCTGGGGCTGGGTACTTGTGCCAAGCCTCCCTTCCTGGGCCACAGGGCCTCGGGTCCTGCTTCCCCACCCAGGTTTGGTTCCTCCCGGGGGCCCCCACTGTGGAGATAAAGGCTGGGATGTAATGGGGGACGAGGAGGGGCAGGAAAGCCCTCATCCTTTGCTGCCCTGGGGTTGGGGCCTCACTCCTCTGGAGGGCCAGAGGCAGGAGGTGGAAACTCCAGGGGCTGGCTTTTTTAAACCGGTTTTATTTTAATTTTTATTATATTTTCAGTTTTTCCATAAAGGAACCAATTCCAAAAAAAAAAAAAATAATAAAATACAAAATCTCTTGAGACTCAGGTCAATGTCTTAACTGTAAAGTCCTATAAAATCAAAAGACAGATTACATTCTCCCAACATGCAGTGGAACCAAATACACATTCCCATTCCGAAAGGAAGGAATAGAGGTATAGGGAGGAAATACTGGACCAAACAAGACCGAAAACCAGCAGGGCAAACACCAAATCCAGTAGCTCCACGTGCAACCTCTGGACTTAGCTTTCAAAGGGCTTAGATGCCTCAGATCTTCTAGTTTTGTGTGCAGTCTCAATCTCTCTCTCTCTCTCTCTCTCTCTCTCTCTCTCTCTCTCTCTCTCTCTCTCTCTCTCTCTCTCTCTCTNGAGAACAACTCGTGGAGTCAGTTTCTGTCCTCCCCTTTTATGTCGGTTCCACAGATTGAGCTCAGGATGCCAGGCTTGTATACTAAGTACTTTGCCCACTGAGCCATCTCACCGTGCCCTGTTTGTTTTCTCGTGCTGATACTGGGGGCTGGTTTGCTTGAACTCCTTTCGTTCTCACCTTGTTCATTGTTCCTTCCCAGGGAACATTGTCTAATATTGGTCCATTTGGGCCTTAGTTTCCTAAATGATTCAGCTTAGTGTGATGGTCCATGCCTGGCATCCCAGCACTCATAAGTGGAGGCAGGGGTATCAGGAATTTGTGGGCTGGCCATCTGGATCCAATGAGATCCTGTCTCAAAAAAACAAAATAAAAAACGAGGTGTTTTTTTTTTTTGGCGTGGTCTTTTTTGAGACAGGGTCTCCCTGTACTTTCCGGAAGCTGCACCATGTAGACCAGGCTGCGTTTGAACTCACGAAGATCCACCTGCCTTCTGCCTCCCAAGTGCTGGGAATTAGGCGTTGCGCCACCTCCTGGCTCATGAAATATATTCAATAATTTTTGTAGCTTACCTATATTAAGTCTTTAGCACTTCTACACTACGAGATAAAAGCTTCCTCATGCAGGAGATGATGAGTTGCATGGCTATGTGTGGTCCCTCTTTGGTTGCTGATATGTAATAGGGGTCTGGTGCAATATTTTCTCTTTAATACCTATTTGGGAGGTGGAGGGTTATGTGGTGCGTCATAAGGATTTGATTTTAAATGCTACGCTAGTCTTCATGATGTTGGCGCTACTCAGACAGAGGCATGTCCTAAGGTTAGAACAATGTTTTACTCATGTGTTTTAATATTGTGTGGCAAGTGTTTAAGGTGTAATATCTAGTGCACTGGTTCCTCGTAAACATAGGAGAAATTGTGTATTCCTTGTTTTTTTTTATTGACAGGTGTCTGTCTGCACCCTCCCCCGAACGTTGGTGTTCAGTTTGTTGCTTTTTACTACCCACTCTTATTGCAGAAAATTCGCAGTGGAGGGTGCAAGCTAGTGGCAGTGCAATGTTCCCGGATTCTCTGTGGTTCAGGGCCGCTCAAGACGCGTCAGGTTGTAATTGACTGGTTGATTCGACTCGCATTTTAGAAAAGGGATAGCCCTCGTCCGCCCAGTCAGAAAAAGTTTGGCATAAAGGAGAGGCATAGAGGCGTCCATAATGTAGGGGGGTGGAGGAGATTAAAGAAGTATATTGTTAGGTCTATGGCATCGCAGGTGTGGGAGATTTGAAAGGCTGTTTTTGGTGAGGGCTTTTAGGCTTCGACAATAGTTGATTCGTTTTGTGTACTAGGAAGTGCCAAAGTCATCGGTGACCGTGAGGATCATGTGTTTTTTACGAGTGCATTTTCATACTCGGTATTTTGGTCGTGTTGCTGTGCATTCGTGTATAGGACAGCTCTGGGATCGCCAAGGAATAGTCTGTCAGAAGCGAAGAGTTATTTTAGAGTAGATGCAAGTGTAGTCCATTTTGTTCATGGTGCGGCTGTAGTGGATTGTTGCGCATATTTAGTGGTGCGCATAGGACCTGCTTTGATTGGTGTTCGGCCGGCTGCCAGGAGGTTCCGGCGGGCGGAGGGAGGTGCCAGAGATCCGCGGTAGTCTCAAGAAGTCGTGGGCTATTTACGCCTTGCTGTCACAGTTTTGACTAATAAAGCCAGGAAGCAGGGTTTTTTGTATTCATGTTGATAGTCTTGTCACTTGGTCTTAAACTTAATTTTTGAATTTCCAGTTTACTCAATATTCCAGATGGGGACGAAAGTCTCGATTAAGCCGAAGTGGTCCGTTTGCCCTTGCGCCTCGACATGCACTTATAATAAATGATTAAGTGAGTGTCTCCTAAATTCGCATTAGTTGCATCCTGAGTCTTGGGGTGGTCGGACTTAACCAGCAGTGTGGTTTTCTCCATTTGTCCTGTACTTGGTTATGCTATAAGAGTAAATCGCGCTCGTTCTAGTGTTGTGGGACATTTCTGCATACAATAATGATCAATCCTTTACTGCATCCAGTCACTGTGGCCCCATATAAGTGAATCCTGGGTGGCAGATATGTTACAATTGCGAGGTATTATTGTAAATATATGCAAAATAGCAGATAAAACCCAAGCCTTAATAAGATTGCCCTTTAACTAGTCTGTTATTTCATTTATAACGAATGCAATCTCTGTGGCATCATCTGTTGGGGGCTGCCCTCGTGAGAGTTTATTTGCGCTCTGCTGCTTTCATTGGCGCGCACCTCATTATGCTTTCGAGCCTGTGGATAAGTGGGTACCCACCGTGCGCCACATGGTCCGGTCGGTAGGCAGCGGCCATCGAGAGACGCTTCCGCCTATGCCTCCTGTCGTCCCGCTGCCCCCCTAGTTTCGCTCCCACCCGCCCACACGGGCCGCGTGCCGCGCACGATGTGATCTGAAGTGTAGTGCAGCTAATCTGATTTGATCAGGAGGCGAGGAGCTCCTCTCGGTAACCGTTGGTATTCCGGGTGCCGACAGCGCCTGGAAATTTAGCATGTGGGAGTTTACATAACACTGGGACCCAGTTCAAAGCTGTGGGACCTTTGTGGACTCAAGTGGGTGACCGAATTGTCAACGGTTGGAGAGAATACTCGGAAGTTCAGGGGAACTCTCCGTGGACAGCTGGCAATAAGATTACTTTGCCATCGTCACCTGGAGCGATGGTCCAGAACCTCGCATAGGGCTATGCTGGGTAGTTTCAGTAGTTAAACATGGCATTGTGGTGGGTATGACTTGGTCTTTTTCTGGCAGTAGTGCTGAACTTTACCAAAATTGCCGTTTCAATGCTGTTGTCCATGATGGCCCATTTTTTTTCTGCATCCTGACTGCGACTGGTCCGTGGGGTGGGCTTTATGTTGATCGAGCTGTTAGCCGTCCGAGCAATGCTCGGTGAGGTAATGTGAGTATGTGTTGTTATTTGGGTTGGAACAATATCTGCGTCTATCTAACATCCCTGGTTGCAACAAATCCATGGATTCGACTGATGGAGAGGTGTAGCTCGCGAGTCTTCAGACGTGAGCCGTCTCTTGCTTTTACTCAATATGCTCTTTATGCCTTTTTTTTTTTTTTACAGATTTGATTTTATTTATTTCACCAGAAAAAGAAATGGAAAATCCCCACTCCGGGTTCCTTCATTCGTGTTTGTTTGCTTATTGGGGTTTCCTTTCTTAACTTTCGTAGGTTTTCGTAGTGTGATTGGACACTAGAACTGCCAATTACCAGTTTAAATTGTTCTACTCCGTAGAGGTGTAGTGCTATGAGGGTCCTGTATTGACCTACGTGTTTGTCTCTCCTCTGTGTTTTATCTATTTTTGTTATTTGCTTGGTTGGCAGGACAGGCCGGTGGTCTGTTTTTGTAGCCGAGTGTTGCTGAGCACACTATGTTGGGGTTAGGGTACATGGTTTTCCGCGTGGTCAGCTGAAAATCAATGGTGCCTCCCGTCTTGTAGTGGTTTGCACTGTTGTCGTTGTCTGGTGACTCATGTTGGACTGCCTCCGTCAGAGCGCTGGTCTGTTGGGGTATGTTTTCCAAAGTGCCCCCTGTTTAAATGGCTTTGAGTACTTTGATCTGCAGTCTTTATTTAGTCAAGTTATTAAGGATCCTTTGTGGGGAATTGCCCCCCTTACCGAATTTGGCCTTTACTTGCTCACCGGTGAGGATGTTGGTTTTATAATGTAGAAATTTGCCACTTATTTGTGTCCCGACCAACCTTTAGATAACCAGTCACGAGATCAGTACATATAACCTGACGTTTGTGTGGATATTCTGTGCCGACCAGAGGAGATAGGAGGTACGCTCCATTGTGCACCACGGTCTTTCTAGTGATGCATGTTCCAACGTGCTTAGGAAGTCCCGTTTTTCTGCGTGGCTTGACTCTGGCCCCGGGCTGGATCAGGAAGCTGCTCGAATGAATATGCTTTGTTCGACGGAGAGCCAAGGGCGTTAAGCCTTAATATTTGCTGTGCAAGCATCACCTGTTCTGGATTTGCTCTTCTTGCTGTTACCCCTGGACAGTTCCGTTAGCTGCATTGAGGTTTGTGTGTTTTTGGGCTTTGGATCGGGTCATTTGGCTGGGGCCTTACGATTGACTTGCGAGGACGTGAAAGCAATTCGACCGCTGGTGCCGATATCGGCCGGGAAAGAATGGGTTTGGACCATGTTCGGCAAGAGTTACGGCTGTGTCCCACAGCTGGGCATCATTTTGATCTGTTGACCGTGTGAGCTGATCCTAGCCAGGCATATGGGAGTGCACAGCGGAATTGATGTGGTTAACAGGCAGTAAGGCTGTGGTTCCCATGTTGTCTTAAGGTATGTCCGTTATCAGTCCTCATTCTTCCTTTATTCAATCGCCTCACTAGATAAACTCATACCATTCCCCACTTTTTAAGCGGCTCAGTCCTAGTAACGCACCATAGGCTTGGGGTGAGTTACCGCCGTCCTCGAGACTGGATCAATGCTGTACACCATGCTATTCAGGAGCTCCTGGAGGCTTACTGGGCTTGTGATATTTTGACTTAGCAAATGTATTGCATCTATAATGCTATTTTATATATATTTCTTCCACTATGCCAAAATTTAAAATGCTATGTGCCATCTTATTGCCGGTACTTTGTGACGCTCTAAGCCTCCCCTTTTATTTCTTCTGGGCCTACTCTAGTATGTGGCACTGTCGGTTCCGTGTTGTGTCCCCACCTTAGGGTTAGCGATTGTTCTGCGGGTGTGCACCTCTCTGTGTGTGTGATACTAAAAAGCACATCGGGCTGGTGAGGTAGAGGCAGGGGAGTTCTGTGTAAGTGATCAGGGCGCAGACGTGAGGGATCTGACGGTTCAGCCGACGAGCCCGCCCAGGCTGCTCTGCTCGGTTGAATGCTGTCACCTGGGGGATTGGGACGGCCTCACCTCGCGTCTGAGGGCCTGTGTCAGCCCTGAAAAGTTTGGAAACTCCAGGGGCGGCTTATGTTTAATAACCGGTTTTATTTTTAATTTTTTATTATAGTTCTTATTCAAATGAGTTGAGACTATAAAAAAACCAAAAACCAAAAAAAAAAACCACCACAAAAAAAAAAAATAACTCAAATGACAATAATCTTCTTGAGAGTATCTCAGTGTCGCAATGCCGTTGTCTTTGTAAGATAGACTGTAATTAGTACTCTGTGCAGTAATAAGAATCGCAGGAGTAGACATTGGAATATCTCCTCTCCTCAGACATGCAGCTTGGGGGATAAATAGCACTTTCCTCATGTTGCAAAGGAAAGGAATAGAATGGTTGCTGCACCACGTTAGAGGGAGGAAATAACTGTGCGAGGTGCCATGACTAGCGGAATGTGCGAGCTCGCCTCTGCGTGAGACTGGTGTCCTGCCGGCATAATGTCCAACGCTAAATCCTGTCTTTTTTTTTTTCTTGTGTGTTTCTCCAGCGTATGTTTAACCGAATGCCTGGGAGTCTCTTTAAGCCTTGGTCTCAGTATCTGGCTATAAGATTCGAATGATTAATCGGTGCTCGTAGGTTGCCTTTGTAAAGTGTTGTCGGCTCGCTGCTTCTGGCCGCTTCAATGCTTCTCGTCTCTGCTTGGCTCTTTCGTCCGTCGTGCTATCCTCTCTGCTCGCCTCTTTGCTCTCTCTCTCCGTGCATAAGATATGAATCTGGTAGTTCTTACTGTCACGTCTTTCTTTTTTCTCTCTCTTATGTGCCTTGGTATTTCCACTTTCGCCCCTTGTAATCGGCAGTCTTTCCCTTGGGCATCTCTGCTCCCCAGTTCAGAAGTGTTCGTGGCATCCGATACATATCCGCTCTGGCTTCTTCTGCTTCTTAGTTCTCTCACATGCTGCACTGAACTTGAGGCTTCTTCACTTCACTCAGCATTAATTCTTGTTGCCAAAGCAGTGTTAATAGCCTTAACAAAGGCTACGTCCTTGCCATTCGAGCCGCGCTTATGTCAGGTGAGGGCCTCTTTCTCTTTTTTTATTGTAATTCGCTCTGGGCCATGTTTGCTCTTTGCAATCCCTATGAGATATGCACAATGTGTTCTCCGAGGGTTTATTGACCCCTTCCTCTTCCCTCGCCTGTCAATCCTTTCTCCAGCTTCATGCATGTTTCTTGACCATAAAAGGCACCTCTATGCATCACACCTACAGAGTAGGAAAATACGCGACATGCTTGGCCTTAAAGGTTAATGGAAATCGTGCCGATAGAAGGGTTTGGGGGGAACTGGACCTTGGACCTACGTGTTCTCAATGCTCTAATTATAATTACCATTTCTTAATTTAACTTTAGGTGTAAGGTCTTTTAGATCTTAACCTATATGTTGGTAGTCTTGCGCGTGTGTGTGGATGTTGGTCGATGTTATCGTTTCCACTCCGCTCGCCGTAGTATCCGCATCTCACATCTTTTTCTTAATCACTTTAATCTATTACCAAAGTGATCCTGTCCTTCAGCACGATTTAGCTCTAACATTAATAGATTGATGTGATAGAATATAGTTCTCGCTTGTGTTGTAGTAGATATGCACATAAGAAGATTTATGGATTTTCAACTGTAGACGCGCGACTTATTTAGATAAGGTACAGCCAAGTCTAATTCTCCTCTCTCCGTCTTACCACCTATGTGTTGGGTCTCCGGGGGTAGTGCTGGCTCTAACAATATCCTCTCTGCCTTTAGGTTATTGCATATTTTTTTGGATATCTACTATTTTTTTTCTTTCCCTTTAGTTCTCTGGTTTTTTTCTTTATTGTTGTTGGTACTCCGTATAAATTATGAACCGGAACGTAGAGTAGTGCTCCCATTTGCTTGAGCTGCCCAGCTGATCGCCTTCTTAGAGCTCACTCTCGTGTGCAAACGAACCGACTTCGCCGTTTTTATTTATTTTCAACAACAATCAGTGTGTAAGAATTTCGTCGTACTCTGCATCTCTTTGCTCTCTCGTGTGATGGCATAAGGTGTTTATTGAATATGCTAGCGCCTCCTGTGTCGATGTGGTGTGCCGGCCATACTTTTGTCGTTTGCAAATTCGTCGCTATTACAAGCGTCTCTAGCCTGGTCCAGGAGCAGGCATAGTTGGCTGGCTGCCGGAAACTCCTTAGTCCCATGACTGACTCGTCGCAGGGTCTTTAAAATCGTATGCCTTTCTAGCTATGTCTCGCTATGGGTTTGTCCTGTTATTGTGGGACTCTCATCCGGATCCTTCTTGGTTTCTGAGGAGTGTGCGTCTACTGTGGTCTTTCCAGGCTCTTTCCATACCTATCGAATGGCATCGTTCATCCTCTATGTTAAGCTCTGGCTCCTTTACGCCCAAATCAATCTTTATTTTCTTCTAATCTTAGGTTTAATATTTTTATTGAACTTATATTTAAATTAATTAAATTATTAATTAAATTACTTTTATTTCATTTTCAGTTCTCTGGGTATGTGTGTGGACTGGTCACCTAAGTCTGCATGAGAGGCTTCTCCGCCCTGCACACGCCTTGTTGGCTTCGTGGTCTTCATTCTCTACAGTAGCGACCCCGTCAAATGATAGGTGCACGATAGCTGCGGGTGGTTGCCGTCCCTGGCAACGTGCGAGTGATTCTCCTCCTGGTAATTTGGAGTTTCGGACGGGGTTTCTGCGTCCGGCGCGTCGAACATCCGCTGTAGGGTTGCTTGGACATCGCACCACCCGGAGTCCATCATGCGTTGGTGATGAGAGGCCCAGGTTGCGGGCTGGGATCTGGGCCTCCCGAAGTGTGCGGTCATCTTCTTGAGCGCGGCACATCTACTTGGCGGCAGCACCGGTTCCAACTAAGCTTTGCTTTTTCTTAGCCGCAAAGTCCCTCTCTCACTTATCTTCAGACTATCGTCACTGTAAGCACTCCCGCGATTGGTCCTGTGTGTTCATATAGGCCGCTGGTAGCTGGCATCGCTTTTTGTTAGGAAGTTGCTGTTGCCTCGTCCTCGCCATGGGTGATCTTTTGTGGGCCTCGTCTCTCGGTTGTTATCCGTGCCAGTAGTGGTCTTTACGCGCGACTCGCCGTTGCAGCTGATCCTCGAGATATCTTAAACGCGTGTGGGTGAGGATAGGCGAGACATCTCAACGCTCTGCTCTGTGATCTGCATACTTGCGCCAGTCCAAAGCAGGGCGGGGTGACGGCACAATGCCAGGGCAGGACCTTGCGCAGGCAGGAGTAAGTCTGAATGCACAGGCCTTCTCGCGGGGAATGTGGATGTCTTAGTCTAGACTGCCGTCCACGACCTTGGCCTCGCGGATGCTCGCATAGTCTGTATCTATTCTCCGTAGTATACACGCAGTGCAGGCCACACCGTGCTCAGGAGGGTGGTACCAGCCCAGACTGGTCCTAAGCCCTCCCACCAGGTCGACTCAGACTACTCAAGAAACATTTTACCTCCGTGAGACCGTGCCCATCAAGTCAGTATGCAATGGAGCCCATGAGGTCTCTCCAATGGGCACTGCGTCCGGGGGGCCGTGTGTCAAGTGCTCGATTCTGTGTAATACGAAATCGCTCAGGCACTCAGGGTCCGGAGTCGCGCTATGGCGGTCAGCTTTGTTCTTTTGGGCTTATTTCAGAGATGATTCTGAGGAATTTTACTCTCAGCTGATACGCTCTACGTAGGCGGATAGCTCCTCTCTCTTTCCACTTGATCTAGTATTGCTCCAGTGTCTTACGCGTTTGCCACTTGTGGCGAGCTGCTCGATCCAACGAGTGTTTGTTGTTGAGTATTGGTTGCAGGGAGGGATAATGTAAGTGTATTAGTTAGGGTCTCTTCTTGGAGTAGTTGTTGATGCACTGTATCTCGTGCATGACAGCCGCGTCTGGCTGACCGACACGTGCTTCGTGCGAAAGTTCTGTGGCAGGCGTGAGGATGGTATGGGTCAGGAGGAGGTGTCTCTGGGGTCCTGTGTGAGAACGTGGGATTACTGCTCGCGTGGACATTAGGTGTTAGTGTTTGGGGACGGATCGGTCTCTTCATGGGCCGCCACTTCGTTGGGTGGCTGGGCGGGCGCATGCCCGTCTTTCTGACATCCTCGCGAGTCCTCTGCAAAGTTGGAAAACTCTCGGCGTGTCTCGGTGTAGACCGCTCCGGCTTTTAGTGACCTTTCCGTCCCAGGCCGCCACGGTTGTTTTTGTGCTTTGAACGGGTGTGTGCTCTTGTTGTCACGTGTGATAGTTGACCATTCATCAGTGGCATTTTTTTTTTGTTTTTAAATTTATATTCTTTTTTATTTCTCTGCTAATTAATTATTTATTTTATATTCTGTAATCATGAATGTATTATATGTGTATCAATGTACTGTCTGCATGCAGGTTTGTGCACCCGTGTCGTGCTATGCCGCGGAGGTCAGAAGAGGGTCTCGGATTCCCCTGGAACTGGAGTTCTCCTGGAATTGGAGTTTCAGACGGCTCTCGGCCGCCATGTGGGTGCTGGGGATCGAACCCGGGTCCTCTGTAAGAGCGGTCGGCGCTCTTAACCGCTAGGCCATCTCTCCAGCCCCCTCATCATTGGCTTTTAAAAAATGTTTTAATATAGCTTTTTTTTCTTTTAACACTTTTTTTTATTTCATGTGTATGAGTGTTATGTCTGCATGTGTTTAAGTGCACCCATGTCATGCAATGCCTGAGAAGGACAGAAGAGTTACAGACAGTTGTTAGCTGCGATATGGGTGCTGGGATTTGAACCCAGGTCTTCTGTAAGAACAACCAGTGTTCTTAACCACTGAGCCATCTCTCCAGCCCCCATTGGCTTTATTTTTTTATAATTGTCAGACAATACTTGATTTTCTGTGAGCAGAAGAGGCTGGTGATGTGGGTGACAAAGTGCTGCTCTGCCCCTTCTGGTACACTTAGGCCATCTGCACTATTCTTGGTCACTGTCGTTAGGGGTTCTTGATCTCAGCACATCCTTAGCTTATGGTGTCCTCATGATTGTGCATTTCAGAGTCTGTCTCTTGAGCTGCAGACAGTTTGAAATTCCACAGATGACTGTAATACTTAAAACTCCTCAAGAGAGAGAGGACACAATGCAGAAGGGTGGCTGCCGAGAGAGTAATATAAGATCTTGGGAGTGTGTTCCTTCGTCAGGGTCCCCATGGAACACACCATCTGTTGAGCAGAGCAGATCTGTTTTAAAGTTTGTTCACTTTTGCAATGGAGTCTCTTGCAGTACCTAGTGTTTACATTTATATGGAATAAGCAATGGTGGCAACCTGCGCAGATTTCCTCCTTAGATAGCAATCTAGCTTCCTAAGGTGGGTGGGGCTAAGGGGGCAGCTTAGGAGGTAGAACACCTAGGTTTGATAAGGGGAGACAGATGACGCATTAATTATAGAGTGGTAACTCTGTGACACTAGGGTACAATTTGAAGAAATATTTGCATTTAGGGGTATTATTAAAGTTAGCTAGGTCATATAGATCAACTAAAAGGTTTCTTAGAATCTGTGACCATCTGGATTCAACATGACAGGTCCAACATCCAGGTTACTCACAAAACTGCTCAGGGAGATTTTAACGATGTTCGCATCCTGCCAAGTAAAAGTGGTAAGTCAGGAAAAACTAAGAGGAGTCAAAGCCTCAGGACAGTTTTGTTCCAAGTCTTCAGAACAGTTGTCCACAGCATGAAGTCACCTTGTCCTGGACTGTAGTTTGAGTATCTCTGGATATGGTGACAGGGTTTTTGCTTTGTTTTAAAAAATTTTTTTTTATTTTTTTGAGACAGGGTCTCCCTGTAGCCCCAGCTGTCCTGGAACTCACTCTGTAAACCAGGCTGGCCTTGAACTCACAAAGATCCCACCTGCCTCGGCCTCCCAAGTGCTAGGATTAAAAGTGTGCGCCACCACGCCCGGCTAGGCTCTACTATTCTTACCTTTAACTCTTGTTCTCCCCGGGCTGCTGCACTTGGATGTCTTTTAAAAATGTGCCGGGTGTGGTGGCGCATGCCTTTAATCCTAGCACTTGGGAGGCAGGGGCAGGCGGATCTTTGTGAGTTCAAAGCCAGCCTGGTCTACAGAGTGAGTTCCAGGACAGCTGGTGCTACAGGGAGACCCTGTCTCTAAAAGACCAAAGAAAAAAATAAATAAAAATGTGTCAAGTCCTGCCCTATCCAGCTGCAGGCTATTTTTCTTCATGACTCCTCAGCTGCAGGACAGCACCACTGCCCACCTTGTCATCCATGTCAGCCTCCCCCACTAGTCTACTAGTCTGTTTTTTTTTTTTTTTTTGGTCTTTTTGAGACAGGGTCTCCCTGTAGCCCCAGCTGTCCTGGAATTCACTCTGTAGACCAGGCTGGCCTTGAACTCACAAAGATCCACCTGCCTTTGCCTCCCAAGTGCTAGGATTAAAGGCGTGTGCCACCACGCCCGGCTTACTAGTCTGTTTTTTTACCATGGTGGGTCTTGGCTCTAATCTACAACTCCACTTGGGTTTCAGGAATGCCCAGTCTTTTTGACAGGTTGTCATCCATGGAGAACTGTGTAACTGAATTGCAGAAAATATTTCAAGATCTCATGCTTTTGCTTTTTGTTGTTGTTTCTTGAGGCAGGGTCTCCCTATAGCCCCAGCTGGCCTCCAACTTGCTATGTAGATCAGGCTGACCTTGATCTCACAGATCTGTTTACCTCTGCCTCCTGCATGATGGGCTTAAAGGCATGTGCTGCCACACCCGGCTGATCGCCTTTGTAATTTGGACTACATTCCTGTGGGCCCTTTTGCATATTACTTAGATCTTTGCAGAAAACCAGTTTGTTTCCCACTTACTTAGCACTAGGCCTTGGATTCCCACCTCCACCCTTTTTTTTTGTTTTTTTTGGCTTTTCGAGACAGGGTCTCCCTGTAGTCCCAGCTGTCCTGGAACTCACTCAGTAGACCAGGCTGTCCTTGAACTCACAAAGATCTGCCTGCCTATGTCTCCCAAGTGCTAGGATTAAAAGCATGTGTTATTATATACAGCTTTGCACTTTTCTCGTTCCTCAATGCTTACTACATAAACCCCTTAGACATGATCTGGAAGCCACCGCAGAATCCGATGCACTTTCTCTATGGCTTAAAGCTTCCACTCCCAAAATGTTTTCTTTCAAGTCTCAGGAAATGAACTGTAGGAAGACTTGTGCTGACTTTTGTACTGATGTGTGCTATTTGTCCCATTGTGTCTCCCACTATCTGACCATTACCCTTCATGGCTCAGTCCAAGAGGATGCCTGCTTAGACACCTTCTTTCTGAGAATTAGAGCTGCTGTGCTATCAATAGCAGAATGTTTGCACTGACTGGCTTGCCTCGTTTAGATGTAAACCTCTGAAGGACAGGGACTTCCCTTTACAGCCACTCAAGTATTTTTGAGCAAGAGTCAACACAGTCGAGGGTCAAGAGGTCTGAACGCTTGGCAGTATATCCTGGTTGCACTCTTTTTATAAGCAGGGATGCTGGGTAAGATACTGAACCTGTCTCATCTAAAATGGAGGTAATAGTAGCTCAAGTCAAAGTATCGAGGAATAAAGTTAACATGATAAAACTACAACAGAGCTTGGTATGTAGTAAGGACTTTTTTGGCACTTTGAGCCACTTATTCAGGGCCATCAAAGAAGTACCTGTCATAGTGCACGGGCACACTGTGAATGAAACCCATCAGGCTAAACTCCGATACCGTTTTAATATTGGCATCTAGCACATTTAAAAGTGCATGAAAATCCTTATTAGCTAATGAATGTGATTTTAAAAGCTGCCCATTAATTTAACATGCAGATTAGACTATACTTCATTCTTTATAATAGCTGGCCTTCCAATGTCTTCAGATGCTGTATTCCTAAAACAAATAGATTTTAACAGGCTTGTAAGGCTTTTGGAGTACCTTACCTTATCAGTGGAAGCCCCTTATATATGGCAGCTCCTAGAATTTCAAGTAGAGTGTTGGGTGTTTTCTTCACCCAGGATACCACCATAAATGTGACAAAAGCTTTAAGGACTATACCTGTTGCAAATGCTTAGACATACAAGCGGGAGTGAGGCCCTAGGTTCCAACACCAGTACCACAATAAATTACCGAGACAGGAAACCATCCAAAGAGTAGCTACACTTTAAGGGCAAGCCATTAAGCCCATACAACAAAGTCCCAGATTTAGTGTGAAAAGCATGTATGATTGGGCCAACTGATACCACCCTTTGGGAAAGGAATATGGCTATAAAATTTCCTGCCCTTTGACTCTGTGTAACTCCAGTTCCAGGGAAATCCAACACCCTCTTCTGACCTCTGCGGTATTGCACGACACAGGTGTACTTACATACACGCAGGCAATACTCATACACATGAAATAAAGGGAAAAAACAAAACTGTGCTAGAAAGCCTTTTTCTTTCTTTGGTCTTTTTGACACAGGGTCTCTCTGTAGCTCTAGCTGTCCTGGAACTTGCTCTGTAGACCAGGCTGGTTTTGATCCACCTACCTCTGCCTCCCAAGTGCTGTTCCACCATGCCCAAGCCTAACATTACAAAAATTTAAAGTTCTATTCAAAAGTGAAATTGTAGCACCATCAGGCAAAGTAACTGGAAGAACTGAAGTACAGAGGCCTCACACACACAGCACCTCTTCTGGTTGACAGTGGAGCATATTTCTACAGAACACTTAATCCTTGAGATATCTGGAGTGTAGCACTCCCGAAGGAACTTGATTCAATTATCCACTCCGATGCAGTACCCGCAACTTCCTAGGTGCTGCTTCCTCTCCACACTGGGCTTTCACAAATGAATGAAACAAAAATCTGTTAACATTTTGCTTTATGGTAGGCTTGTGGGGACATGTAACACTATTTTATACTGTCTTACACAGGGCAGAGACCTGAAGTTAAGAATGAGCTCAAAGCTTTCCCATAGGTAACAACGAATGTTATGGAGTTAACAGCTTATCTTTTTTTTTTTTTTTAATTTATTTTTATGTGTATGAATGTACTGTCAGCATGTAGGTTTGTGCACCCATGTCGTGCAATGCTGAGGAAGTCAGAAGAGGGTGTCAGATTCCCCTGGAACTGGAGTTCTCCTGGAATTGGAGTTACAGACGGTTCTCAGCTGTCATGTGGGTGCTGGGGATCGAACCTGGGTCCTCTGGAAGAGCAGTCGGTGCTCTTAACCGCTAGACCATCTCTCCAGCCCCCCCCTTTTTAAACAACCTTAGTATCCATTTTTTATTAATTTTATTTTTGTATGTGTATGAGTGTGCTGTCTGCATGTAGATTTGTGCACCCGTGTCGTGCAATGCCACGGAGGTCAGAAGAGGGTGTCGGATTCCCCTGGAACTGGAGTTCTCCTGGAATTGGAGTTACAGACGGTTCTTAGCCACCATGTAGGTGCTGGGGATTGAACCCTGGTCCTCTGCAAGAGCAGTCAGTGCTCTTAACCCCTAGGTTATCACTCCAGCCCCAACAGCATATCTTTAAGAGTAGACACAGCATCCTCAACTTTTCCCTGGGAAGCTATGAAGTCTTATTCTCAGTTTTCTTCATCATAGAGCCCTTTTTTGTTTGCATGGTTAGAACAGTTTTTAACTTTTCCTAAGATACTTTGAAATGAAAATGGTCCAGTTCTCGTCACAGTAGATCAAAACCCGTATTAGCCGAAGTGACAGTGTGCACCTGTGGTCCTGCACGCTGGAGGTGGACGAAGGTTTATGGCTACTCCAGTCTCTGCAGCACTTACAAAAAAAAAACAAAACTGTTTTTATGAGTGTGCTGCCTGCACGTGTGTGTACCCATGTTGTCCAGTGCTTCAGAGGTCAGGAGAGGGTGTCAGATTTGGAACTGGAGTTAAAGACAGTTCTTGGCCCCACTGCATGTTGGGAATTGAACCGGGGTCCTCTGCAAGAGCAGTCAGTGCTCTTAACTGCTGAGCCATCTCTCCAGTCTCTCTATGGCACTTAATTCAGTGAAGAAAAGAAAAGAAAAAAAGAAGCGAAGCTGGTCGTGATGGCACCCAGCAATCAAGAGGCAGAGGAGGGGCAGGGGCAGAGGCAATCGTCTGGCATAGTGCCAGGCCAGCTGGGGGCTACAGGGAACCCGGCCCCCAAGCCAAAAAAAAAAAAAAAAAAAAAAAAAAAAGAAAACCAAGAACCACCCTGAAAACAGAAAAAGGGCCTTCACTGTCTCTGTCATCCCAAAGCAAGGTTCCTCTAACTGAAGCAAGGCTGGGGAAGAGTGCTGTTAGAAGCTGGTGCTACTGTGTATAGGCAATCTGGTTCAATCTGGTGCAACCCACTATTTCCAGTACATAGTTCCATCTTAACCAAACAGTGTCAACACAGGAATATCTTATGGGGGCAGGGAAAATCCAAGATTCTACTTCAAGAACAAAGTCAAAATGTGGTAGAAGTCACTAGCAAATTATCCACCTGTTACCAAATTGTTCCATGCTTTCCTGTAAGGGATCCCACCAAAAGAACAGGACAACACATATGTACAGCACACAAAAGCAATGCACAAGAGGCACTGATCCTTGCTTTATTCATACAGTAATATCCAACATTGGAATTGTGGGCAAAGGTACCCAAAAATGAAAAAGGAAAAAAAAAAAAAAAAGGAAATTGCAGTCATACACAGCAGTTGTGTTCATCACAGCATTGGTGTGGGTCAGCTAATATATGGCCTATCTCTTGATGACCTATTATTGGTTGAGGGAAAGCTCCCTCTACCACTTCTCAGTCAAGGGATTTGATAACACTTGGCCTGAACTTAAAAACTCAGGGTCACAGTGATTAAAAACAACACAGCCAAGACAATAGGGCTGAGCAACTGCTCCTGGGGCACCTAGTAGTATTAACAGTCTGGCAGTAGCAAAGTGGGGAGCACCATGTGTATCCTTATCCTGGCAGGTACAAGTAAGGCAGATCACAGCACAGGCTCACGAGATAGTCTCTCTCTGTGCACCAATGTTAACGCCTTTCCAGCTAAGTCCTCAGGAGGCATAACTGGAGCTACCAGAAACATCACACAAGCAGCATCTCTTGGTTTCTCAGCCACAGTCAAGTTAGTTTAGTACAGAAAAACGGAAAAGCATTTGTGGTGGGCCTTTTACTGACCTCAAACACAAGTCAGGTGAGAGAAGCTTCCTTAAGTGCCACCATACAGATTCTCAGAAGACTTCTCTGTACTGCCCATGTCACATTGCTAGCTAGCATCAATGTGCCAGTTATAAGACATATGTCCTCTAACAGAATTCCAAGGAGGACACCTAGCACCTTGTTTTTCCCTCATGGGACAAGAGCTGAAATTTTAGCTGTTGTCGAGAAATGAGGACCTGGCAATGAGGTAGTAGCAACAATTCTTCAGAAGACAAGAATTCAAACCTACGGCTGTTCCCCAGACACTGAAACAGGTGGTTACCCCATGCCTCATGTTCAGCCACTCTCATGGGAAGCAGTGTCTATTCTGGACTCAAGAGACACTGAAAAGGAAAATGGCTGTCCAGCTCAAGTGCCTGCCAACAATCCAGTTTCTGAGGACAAAGGGAACTCACTAGAACTCAGGCACCATTTTCCCCCCTATATTCAACACTTTAATAGAAAACAAAACTGAAGGACAAATCAAATTGAAAGAATCACTGTTATAATAACTTTAATTTATCTTGCATTTTACAGAAGTCTATGAACGTTTTTAAAAAAGCACCTCCTTACTCCATCACGTTTCTCTGACAGTTGTTAAAGTAGGCAACAAGTATGTCAGCAGCTTGAGCATCGGCATCTTGCAAGGATTTCAGATCAATCACCAACTCACCAAAGAACTTGGCAGCTTTGCTATCTTGTTTTAACACAATGGTATATCCACTCTGATGGTAAACCTGTCCAGTCAAATTTCCACCACACATTTTGGAAAAATCAATGGTGATTAGCAAATTAGTTAGCTTTGGCACGGAGCTGTGCTCGCTTGCCGGTGACAGCCTGGAAGCCAGTTTTGATACTGGCAACAGAGCATCGAGAATGACAAGTTTCACACTGTAAGAAATAGAGTCGGGTGTCCTTCTGCAGGATTGTATCCGGTGATCGGCATGTGTGACAAGTGACGTATTCCTCTGCAGGAAAAGCAACACAAAGGATTATCTGCTAGCCACAGTAAGGCAGAGGTTCCTGTTTCCCACAGAAATACATCTACTTCATAAGCAGAAGCTGAGGACACGTTACACCTGGGCATCTACACTGGGGAAGCTTAGCTAAATGCAGCTGGTCTAGGGATAAGAAAATACAAGTTGTCTGCTATGCTGCTTTCAGCATGAAACAAAAGATTAAATGGTCTTTAAATGTCCCAGGATAAAAGGAAGTTTGCCAGATAGTTTGAAACAATCTACAGATAAGCCACTTTTGCCATAGGTAGGAACAGGTATGGTATAAGTTTTAAATGATTAGGTAACAAAAGTAAGCCTCAGCAGGCTAGGCCAGAATCAGAAGCAGGTTTTTCTGATTTGGCTGTTGGCTGCAGAATCAACCAGCAGAGGCTGAGTCAACTAGGCTTTCTATCTTTTCTTCACTATCTTTTACCAATGATTTTTCAGGCTGGCTTTCCCATCTCCCAGGCTCATTACAAATGGTTCTCCCCTAAACACTGCAACCTAGTGAGAACATTTCACAATGGTACACTAAAATTCAACTACAGACTTACTGATATATCTTCTCAAGACATTTTCTATCTGTTTCTGTTGAAATCTTCCTTTGATTACAAGTTGGTTATTTCCATCTATAGAGCCACTATGAAAGAAAATAAAAACATCCTCATATTTGTTATTTTGAAGAAACTAAATTCTAACACCTCTGTATTTAATGAACTTAGTATAGGATAATTTCTAGTATGCTGTACTATTATATATATATAGCTCCTCAAATTTCTATTTTTATTCTTTTTGAGACAGGATCTTATCATAATGTGTGCAAGGTTGGCCTTGAGCTATATTGTTCCTCCTGCCTCATCCTTCCAGGTGCTGGGACTGTGGGTATGCACTGATTCCAGTTTCAAAATTATTTTTAATTAAGCAGCTGATGCCTGATGACATCCATTTCCTAACACTAAATCCAATAACAACAAGATTTAAAACTGGACTTTTAAGTCCAAAACAAACTGACCCCCTAAGTGGGTTTGACTGCCCATTCAACCAACAAATAAACTTTTACTGAATGCATACTAACTCCAAAGAACATGAGGGAACTGTAAATATAAAAGCGTTATACATCTTTTTAAAGTTCTAAGACAAACATGATTACACCTGTAAGCCCAACATTTGGGAAGCAGAGGATGTTCAAAATGAGCCCGAGAGATATAATGAGACCCTGTCTCAACATATGTATAAGCAAATAAATAATAACCTAAGCCATATACAATGTTATAAACCAGTAATCCCAGTTACTCAGGTGGCAGAGAAGGGAGAATCACCAGTTAAGCCTAGGAGTTCAGAGAAAGACCCTATCACAAAACGAATAAAAAAAAAGCATCAACCATTTTGATTCAGCAATAAATGATGGTCTAGGTGAAAATATATTAATATGTGAACGTATTTAAGAATACTGAATTGAGGTAAATCTAAAAAACAATTTAAATTATATAAATTGTCAATAATAAATTTAATGCTAAACTTTTGGGCTAGAAACTGTTGACAGATACTTAAGAAAACAAAGCTCTTAGCTAGACATTATCTTTTGTTAAAAATTATAAATCCTGCTGGGTGTGGTGGCGCATGCCTTTAATCCCAGCACTCAGGAGGTAGAGGCAGGAGGATCTCTGTGAGTTCAAGGCCAGCCTGGTCTACATAGCGAGCTCCAGGCCAGCTGGGACTAAAGGGAGACCCTGTCTCAAAAAAATAAATAAATAAAAATAAATAAATAAAATAAAATAAACAAATCCCAGGCCAGGCATTGTAGTGCAGTGCATGCCTTTAATCCCAGAACTTGGATCTCTCAATCTTTGTGAGATCAAGGCCAGTCTAGTCTACATAGCAAGTTCTAAGCCTGCTGGAACTACAGGAAGATTCTATCACCCCCACCCCCCCAAAGAGGGAATTTTTCCAACACCTCTGAAATATTTAGCCTAAATTCACTGTTCACAACTTGTTAGAATTTATCCCACCTCTACAAAAACTGTAGATTATCATGAGTACAAAAAAATAGTTTTCATTTATGAATTTTTGCTCAAAATAAACAATGATTGTAACATAATCATATTTAAAAGCCACACCTCTACAACATAGTCCATATATCTACCATGTCCAAGTAGATTACTTCTTAATACCATAGCCAATATAGCAAAATCTGAGGGCAGGAGAGATGGCTCAGCGGTTAAGAGCACTGGCCGTTCTTGCGGAGGACTGGGGTTTGGATTCTCAGCACCCAGAGTGACTAACAATCGTCCATAACTCCAGTTCCAGGGGAATTCAACACCCTCTTATCTACATTATTTAAAGGGATACTTGGGTTCCTACATCATAATAGTCAATGGCATCTTTTAACTCCATGAGATGAGGCCTTCCTGAATGGGGATGGACCAGCTCGGGTGAGGCCGGTAGACAATGCTAGTTAATCTTAGATTCTGTTTTCAATGCTTCTCTCCTGTGCCAGTCATCTACTTAAAAGCCCTGGTTCAGTAAAAGCCTCTTACCAATTACTAATTAAGGGGGAAAAACGGGGCTCTGACAAGAATATGAATTCCTCTGATTTCTCTATTTGCTTCCTATAAAAAGATCCAAGAATAGAGACAAGAAACTCTAAAAAACGTAGCACTAAACCTGTGGCCTTCATCTTTAGCACACTAATAGGTCTGCTCAGATGAACCACTGTCAACTCGGTACTCTATTCCTGAAGAACCAAACTCCTCTGGCCTGACAATCAGATGAAAAATTCTTTCCTGAGTATGTTATGTATTCTATTACAAGTGATTCTTATGCAGTATTCGATGGTATTCTGATACAATTTCTTACCTTGTACCCAATTCTGCCAATAAAAACGCAAGGAGATGTTTGGGTTGACGATGTAATCTAAAAAGAAAATAAAATACTTAATAATTGTCACATTAATCCCTATATATTTCCTTGCTCTTTTTTAAAAATTATTTTTTTATTTTGTGTGTGCGTACACTGCCTGTATGTATGTATGTATGTGTACCCATGTTATGCAATGTCCATAGAGGTCAGAAGAGCATCTGATCCTCTGGAACTGGAATTATGGATGTTTGTTAGCCGCCATGTGGGTGCTGCGAACTGAACCCGGGTTCTCTGCAAGAGCAGCCAGTGCCCTTAACCACTGAACCATCTCTCCAACCCCCTCGTTCTTTTTAAAAGACTTAAAAAGCCGGGCATGGTGGCACGCGCTTTGGGAGGTAGAGGTAGGTGGATCTCTGTGAGTTCAAGGCCAGCCTGGTCTACAGAGCGAGCTCCAGGACAGCTGGTACTAAAAGGGAGACCCTGCCTCAAAAAAAGGGAAAAAAACTTAAAAAAAAAAAAAGTGTGTGTACGTGTGGGCCAGAAGAGGGTATCCAGAGAGCCAGCCCCTGGACCTCGAGTTACAGGCAGTTGTAAACCACCAGATGTGGCTGCTGGGAACTGAACTTAGGAGCTCCCTAAGAGCAACATGTGCTCCTATTTGCAGAGCCTTCTCTTCAGTCCCTCTACATTTTCTGTTTAAAGCTTAGGCATAGTCTGAACTTATCCTCATAGCCAGAAACCAGTATTAGAAATTTTAAAGATATTGCTGCCCCCCCCCCCCAAATTTAATAAGGTCAGCTTCTATATTGCTGGCGGTAGTATAAATTGGTATAAACCTACTGGAATATAATCTACCACTGTTTGCCCCCCCCCACACACACACACACACACACACACACACACACCTTTTAAATTCAGCAGTTCCATTTTGTAATTTTTTGGTTTTTTTCTTTTTGAGACAGGGTCCAGCTGGCCTAGAACTTGTTATGTACATTACACTGGCCTTGAACTCAAGATTCACAGGCCTCTGCCTCCCAGTGCTGGGATTAAAGGCCTTTAGTCTTAGCACTCAAGAGGCAGAGGCAGGCAAATCTCTGTGAGTTCAAGGCCAGCCTAGTCTACATAGCCAGTTGCAGGACAGCTGGGGCTACAGGGAGACCCTGTCTTAAAAACAAACAAACAAACAAACAAACAAACAAACAAGAACAGAGAAATATCATCAACTGGGTTTTGTCAGTAAGTATTCAAGGAAGAAGCATGATAAATTTAGCTATTTTCCCGGAGGTTTCTGCTGGCTTAGGCTCCAACTCCGTATGTGTCTTTCTTGCTCTTTATGCTATGTGGTTAGGATCTAATCTTACTGGTAAGTAGGAACTGATTTTTCTCATCTTTGATACTAAGATAAAATAAGCTCTAAGAACCGACAGTTATGAACTATAAATTCCCTCAACTTATGCCTTATAACTTTCTACATTTTTTTCCACCTAAAATAAAAATTGTAATAAGGACATTTAACATCCTTAACACTCCACAGAGATATCTGGTGTTTTACAATGGAGGCTCTCCATTAACCAACTTACAGTTTACATATATCTGTAAAATTGACAAAAGAAGTTTTCTTGGTTCCTACTCGGACAACTTGGGGAGGTTTCATAACAAATTTCCTTTTCTCTCCAGCAACCATATCTGGATTCTTTTCTCTCATGATGTTGAATACTCGATTCAGTAGCTATAAGGAAAGAGTGATATTTGAGCACATTCTTAGTAATAACAGAAGTTTCCATTTGAGTCACTTTGCTTTAATGGAATTATTTTATATTTATTGTACATAAGAATTTCTATGTTCTGAGAACTCCTACTAGAGGGTGGCAACTCCACCAATCAAAACCTGGGCCTTTATGGAGGCTCAGCTATTCCTTGCCAACAAAGCCCCCTGATGTCCACAAAAGTACATGAAGACAGTGACTATGATAGTGACAGCCACATTCTGTGCAGCTGACCCACAGGCTGCCCAATCTATTGGAATCTGTATCTTACCATCAATCTGTATCTCAATGGCCCTTCCACTTTAGGGGACATATACCTTGCTTTTCTTTAAAATTAAAATCAGCTCCTTATCAAAACAGAATTTCTTTTACCTCCTCATATGTGTAGTCTCTTTCTGAGCCTGCCCAGGCAGGCCCTGTCTGGTTACTGAATGAAATACCATCGTCTTTTTTGCTGTCTTCATCTTCTAAAGCTGCAGGTAACAAAGAGTAAGAATAAGTGGTAGGCTCTGGTACAAGTAGGGAGAGAGTGAAGACCTGGAGAAATGAAAACTTCAGATACTGGCCTTCCCTTTCATAGTGAAGCCTCAAACACAGATGGACTACAAACAAGCTCCCTTTCCTTTATATACTGGGATGACACAATGCATACTTTATTAACAGAGACAGTCATAATACAGTGAAATGCTTAACACGACAAAATACTATGTTGCGTATTTAGAGGAAAAAGTCCAGCTGTTGTGAAGCCCTTAAACTACACCCATAAAACTCATCTGTTTAACTATGTAAAAAACTTCCAAACTCTTCACTATTTACAAACCCATAAAATTGTAATTAAACATTAAAAGTTTTAAAATATTTAAAATGCAATCATAATAATTTCCAAGTCTGGATTTGAATGATCTTCATATATAGCTTCTATTATGTCTTAATAAAAATCTTCTCCATGAACCTTCTTGTCTACAATTATCAATTTAGACATTTCTTTTCAGCTTTCATTATCATGCACTGGAAATATGCGGCAGGACAATTTTTTAAAAAAGCTCTTCAGGGTTGGAGAGATGGCCTAGTGGTTAAGAGCACCGACTGCTCTTGCAGAGGACCTGGGTTTGATCCCCAGCACCCACATGGCGGCTGAGAACCATCTTTAACTCCAGTTCTAGGGGAATCTGACACCCTCTTCTGACCTCTGCAGCAATGCACAACACAGGTGCACAGACCTGCATGCAGACAGTACATTCATACACATACAAGAATAAAAAAAAATTAAAAAAATAAATAAATAAAAAAGCTCTTCAACCCTAGCAAAGGAAACTCAGGTCAAAGGCTTATATAACTTACTTATATAACTTATTTAACTTGACAAGATGCTGTGTTCCTAGCATTACCTTCATCTTTTTCTAGTATTTCATCTTCATCTGGGAATTTGACATTCTTCTTTTTCTTCTTTTTATTACCAAGCATGATATCAAGGTCATCCTCTGGTTCAGCGGGCTCTTGAGTATCACTTTCAATCTTAAGATCCTAAGAAATTGAGATTGTCTCAGTATTTTGATACTGGAACTATGTTTTTTTTTTCTACATTGGAACTATTTTTTAATGACACTGGTAAGTATCATTCTAGAATGAAACATTTTCACTTGTTCCAAGCTCAAGTTGTTAGGTAAGTAATGCTTCTCACAGGTAAGCCAAAATGGCTGACTCTTTGCCAAGTACTTAAACATTGAATTCAAGATAATTTTGTAGGCTTATTCCCCTTTCTTTAGCTCTTCCTTCTTATTCTTCAGTCTTCAGTATTTCTAAACCTGGCCACTATCAATCACTTGAGAAACTTCATAATTTTTTTTATTTTGGTATTTTTAATTTTTTTTCTTTTTTTTTTTCTTTTCTTTTTTTTTTTGGTATTTTTAATTTTTTAAAATTTATTATTTTATGTGTATGAGTGTAGTGTCTGCATGTAAGTAGGTGCACCCATGTCGTGCAATGCTGTGGAGGTCAGAAGAGGGCGTTGGATTCCCCTGGAACTGGAGTTACAGTTCTTAGCCGCCGTGTGAGTGCTGGGAATCGAACCTGGGTCCTCTGCAAGAGCAGTCGGTGCTCTTAATTGTTGAGCCATCTCTCCAGCCCTGAAACTTTACTATTCTTAAGTTTTCTGACTGATGATATTCAGTATTCAGTTCGAACTAGGTTTAAGAGTATTTTAAGTTCCTCTGCACCATACTGTATGACTTTGTTTAAAATTTATTCTTATTTTATGTTTGAGGGTTCTCCCTGCACATAAGTGCAACTTGTGAGTGCAATGTCCACGGAGGCTACAAGAGGGTGCCAATGTCTCCTAGCACTAGAGTTATGGATGACTGTTAACCACCATGTGGGTGCTGGGCACTGAACCTGGGTTTTCTGCAAAAGTAGCCAGTGCTGTGCCATGTCTCCAGCCCCTGTATGATTTTCTTCATATTAAACATCCAGAATTCATGTTTAGTAGATTAACAATTGTTTAGGCCGGAGGCTGGGGTGAATGAAGAATGGAGAGTGACCATTAGTGATTATGGGTTTTGTCCTCAATATGATGTGGATGTTCTAAATTGAATTTTGTTATTACATTTCCACATATATGTTATTTATCACTCTCCCCCCTCAAGTCCTCTCCTCCACCCCCCCTTAAGTTTCTAAGTGGACATGATATAGTCAGTGGAAGGGATTTTCCTGCTGACACCAGATAGGTGGTATTTTTTGTACAATTCTCTTACTCTCCAATACAAATTAGGTGCCATGTAATTTAATCCTTTTTTTTTTTGGTCTTTTCGAGACAGGGTCTCCCTGTAGCCCCAGCTATCCTGGAACTCACTCTGTAGACCAGGCTGGCCTTGAACTCACAAAGATTCGCCTACCTCTGCCTCCCAAGTGCTAGGATTAAAGGCGGTAATTTAATCCTAATACTGATTACCTGGAGTAATTCAATAAAAACCAAACACCTATCCCCAAACTCAGCTTCATAGTTTAAGGGCTCTCAATTCAGATACCATTAGCAAGTATTATGTCCCAAGTCATCTGTAGTGCCAAACTACAAATTATCTCCCACCCTCATTAAGTAACTTGATAAAACAACTCATAGCACTCAGCAAAGTGCTTTACTTACTATTACAAGTTTGTTATAAAGGATCAACTCTGGAATAACCTAATGGAAGCAACGCATAGGACAAGCTATGTGGACTGGAGAGCTGAGAGGATGCCAAGTGAAGGCAACTGTCTAAATGCACCACCCTATCAGCATTTCCATAAGGTCACTAACCTGGAAGCTCTTTGAACTTCGTGAGGATTTCATTTATGAAGGCAAGACCAATTAAATCACCTGCCTACTGGTGATACAACTCAAATGTCCAGACCTTCCATTTTTAGAGGTAGCAGGGGTCATTTAAAGCTCCAACCTCTCTAATTATGGCCGATTTTCCCATGACTAATCATCCTAAGAAGCTATCTAGATACAAGTGCTCTCATTACCAAAAGACATAAAATTACTCTGAAGACTGCCAGGGTTTTTTAGGAGCCACATGTGAAGCAGAGATAAAAACTAAATATATACTATTATAACACATCGGCTTGGTACTGGACTGTGGAAAGGTCTTTGGGATTGTGCATTTCAATACACAACTTCATGAAAGGAGGGAACAACAGAACTCATGGAAATCATGGTCTTGTGATGAATGGGTAGACTCGGTACAGCTTGACCCTAAGATTATCTCTGTAGGGTTTGATGTAAGTTAAGTCCCAGAGATGAATCATAAGCAGCACCAAAGATTGGAGGGGGCCAGCCTCAGTTTCCAACCTTCTAATTTCTTGCTCTTTTCAATGCTTATCCACCTCCCTATCCTAAGTATAGTATGAACATGGCCAAAATATGTGCCTACATAATGCCTACACTGTGATGCTTACAGTAATTTCAGAAATCTTAAGATTAGTTGGAATACATGAGAATAAATGAAAGTTAAACTTGGAATCCCAAATCTTGCTATATAGTTTTGGTGCTACATTAATCAGACTACAGTATTAGATGCCCTACAAGCAGGAACCAGACACTGACCTCATCTTTTAAAATGTCAGTGAGCTTACAGTCCTATACTCTTACTTATGCTCCCAGTATGGTCTAAATCCAAACTGAGGCCAAGAAACAGCAAAAAGCAGAGAAGAGCAAGTGTTTTTCAAGGTTGCTCAAAAATTCTGCAATGGTTAGAAAATTCAGGTGCAGAATAAGTGAAGATCTCTCAAATTAATTTCAGCTTCAATTTGACAAGACACACCTTGCCTGGTGACCAAGATAATTGTAATATCCTTTTAGGTTATAACTTCAGAAACAGAGAAAAAAAGCATCAAAACATTTTATAGAAATGGAAATTATCAGTGACTCCTCAGAACAAAAGCTACTAAAGGAATCAAACTACAAAGCTATGTTAACCAAGACTTTTGGTAGGAATATTGCTGATGTGTTACCTTGTTATCAAGGATATCAAAACCCATGTATTCTTTCTCAATTTTCCTACAGTTAACAGGGAGAGAAAAAAAAAATCCTTCAATAGGGAGAGAACAAAGAGTTTAGGTAAAATTATCTCATTCTAAAGAAGCCTAAATTATCCCTAAAATAGCTCTAGAAAAAAAAAAAAGAGGGGGGGGGATAAACAAAACTACCAGGAAAAAAAAAAAAATCTTACTCATTTCAGAGCCCCAGCAATTTGAGCACCTAAGGTTTGACTCACTGTAGTCACCAATACCATTTTCTGAATGGACTGTTATAAAAAAATTAAGAACTTATTCCCAAATAGACTTCTGTTGGATACATTTCACTTCATTGGTTTGAGCAAATTTCTACCAAAGAAAAATTTCAGTAGACAGTAGGAAATGTTTGTTCATGTGTCTTCTCCTTGTAAATATATAGACAAATTGCTATATGCAATTTTTCTGCATAGCAGTGTGTGTGTGTGTGAGATTTGTGAGTGTACACTTGCCCACACTGGTGTGTGGTAGCCAGAGGCTGACTCCAGGATGTCTCCCCTGAGTACTTCTCCGTGTTCTTTTTATTGCTATGGGGTCTCTGAACCTGAAGCTCACTGATTGGCTAAAGTAACTGTTAGCAAGCTCAGGTGATCTGCCTGACTTGTCCCTCCAGTGCTGAGGTTATGAATTCATGCTGCCCGGCAGGCTTTTACATGGGTACTGGGGACCCAAACTAAAGTTGACATGTTTGTTCGGCAAGCAGTTTACCCACTGAGTGATCTTGCCAGCCCCAAGTCTTTAAACGATAGCCCGAGTGTAGGAAGAGTAGACTTTCAGCTATTCTTCATCCATCTAGCCACCTACCCATCTATCTACATTCTATTCAATTAATTTTAAGGTTTTTTTTTTTGCATTGGAAATCAATCCAGTAGTAAGACATAGTTTCAAGTCCCTAAAATAAATCAATAAATCAATAAATAAATCAGAACATTCCCTAGAACTGGCTTGAGAAGTCTAGTTTGCCTACAGAGTACACTGTCCTCAGCTGTCTGGGTTTGTTCTTTGCTACTCTTGAAAGTTTAACAGAAGAAACTATTTTAATACTTATTCCTCAAGATTTCTGTTATAGAAACACTCTTCCTTAGCCAAACAATTTTAGTGTGGTTAAGGACACAGCATTTTGTGAGACAATCATAATGACACACAATACAATATGTAAGACTTACATCTCACCAACTATAGTCTTGAAATACCCAGTCAGATACATTCCTAAGAAAATTAGCTTAACAGTAAGTAGTGGCTAAGTAGTAAACAAAATTCAAAGCTACTAAGCAATGAGACAAAGAAGGAAAACAGCTATTGGAAACCTTTCAAGAGTTCCAATTTTACCTTCAATAAGAAAGCAATACTACCTTTACACCTTCTTCAGCTTCATCAATATCAAATATCTTTTTTGTTTTTTTCTTCTTTTTCTTTTGATTAAAGAAGTTCAAGTCATCAAGGTCATCAGAAGCATCTAAAATAAGATTAAGGATTTCCAATTATTAACAGCAATTAGCAGAAAGCAAACCATTGAATTAAGAGTTATGCCAGCCTCTTCCAGGTATTAGCATAGTGGTGGCACCACCACCACCACACTTAGGGTTCAGAAGAAACTATCAAGCCAATTCAAAGCTTTCTAGAAAAATCAGGTTAGGGACCCAGGCTGACTGTTAAATTTGGTAATCTGACCATATAATGCCTTATTCTTTCCAAAACAAGTCAGGGCTCTCTTGACACAATTTCCTGGACTCTTGAAACTGTTACTGTTTCACTTCAGCCTAACCATGCCATCCCTACCCAAATAATATCAGTTAATCCCTGGCTCCAATCCTGCTAAATCTTTTCTGATTCCTAATGCAATTTCTGTGGTGTCTACCTCTAAGTCTTCCTAAGGGCCTGAGAACACAGCTCTTTCTTTACTCTCACAGATCTTGGTTAGAAGTTACTTTCACTGCCTAGTGGTAATCCTCAGGGTGCTTAGACAATACTCTGCTCACCCCAATGGAGGCAATCGCTCCGAGCTACCTGTCTAGTTCCCTTCTAGATACTAAGATTACTCTCAAGCTTGATATTTTATTGATTCACTGAAAGACCATGATAATTTATTTCACTAAAATAAGGGTACACATGTCTACGAAATTGTATCTGCCATGAATGAGCAAAAATGAATTCTGTAATTAAGTTTTCCATTTGCAGCAGGCTGTGGTGGTAAATGCCACTACCTAGAACTTGAGAGGTAGAGATAGGAGGACCAGGAATTTAAGGTCCTCCGTGGCTGTATAGAATAATTCCGGACAGCCTGGGCTATACAAGACCCAGTCTGAAAACAAAAGCAGAAATCTAATTTTCCATTTATGCTGCCCTGTTGTTTTCTAAGAATATTTTAGGATTTCTCCATGAATTTATTTTATTTTATTTTATTTTATTGGTCTTTTCGAGACAGGGTCTCCCTGTAGCCCCAGCTGTCCTGGAATTCGCTCTGTAGACCAGGCTGGCCTTGAACTCACAAAGATCCTCCTGCCTCTGCCTCCCAAGTGCTAGGATTAAAGGCGTGCGCCACCACGCCCGGCTTCCATGAATTTATTTTATCTTACTATAACAGAAATTATTTCCAAGTTTGCTTCAAACATGCATAAAAGTTAGCAAAGAGTATTTGCTAAAAAGTCAGTTTTCTCTAGCCCAACAATCTTATATTTGATATAAATTATATTTACTAAATAATTTATTTCTAAAACTCAGATTGTGTATTGGTGCATTGAAAACCCAAAGCTGGTGCATAACCCAGAACATTTTAGGCTATAATATATTACTATAAATTATTATATACATTTTCAAACTTGCTAAAAATTGCCTGTCCTGCTCCTATTTCTGTCTATACCCAAATATAACTATCACTAAAACTGGGAACAAGACTGAAAAATGAGCTATAGAACAAGGAGGTTACCTTCGTAAGTTGTGAATTCAGTGGGAATTTTCCTGCAACAAACCTATCAGAAATCTTTCAAGGCCCAGAGGCACACAGACTGCTAATGGCCTTGACTTTAACTGAGTACACAAAATCCAAAATACCTAAGAAGCGGGGCTCTGTAACAGCTGTGACTGGCATTAACTTCTAACCTTTTTTCCTACTGTCTTCTTCATCGGCTTCAACATCTTTGTCCTCAGTTGGTTCTGGTTCAACTTCTTTTGTTTCTGAGGGTTGGGTTTCTTCTGTTTGGGCATCACCTTCTTCATCTAACATAAAAGGCTTCTTCTTCTTCTTTTTCTTCTTGCTCATAGTAGGATCAAAAATCATCTGTTTAAAAGATAATTTTTTGTTGTTGTTTAAAAGAACCAAAGGATTATGTTAAATGATGATCACATTCCAAATATGCTTTATTGCAAAATAGCACACACTTAAAATGCTAAAAAGAGGGCTGGTGAGATGGCTCAGCAGGTAAGGGCACTTGCTGCTGACTGAACCTTGATAACCTGAGCTCAATCCCTGGGGCCCACAAGTTGCCCTCCATGGCATTCATAATACACAATACAAATATAAACGTAGGCAAGTGTCTCACCATGGGCCTTTTAATTTGTAAGGTATCATAAGCTATGAAAACTTCACTTTTACTTTCATGAGCAAATTTAGACCTTCTGAAATTTAGGTAGGGACCTTAGCAACAACTTACATTTATGGAAAAGAAAGCCAGTCTAGGCAGATTATTTTATTTGGGGCTGGAGAAAGAGCTCAGCGGTTAAGAACACTGGCTGCTCCTGCACAGAACCTAGGTTTGTTTTTGGCACTAACATGGCAGCTAACAATCTATAATTCCAGATCCAAAGAGGACCCATGCCCTCTTTGGATCTCCACAGGCATTGTGCAATATAGGTGCCACTTACACATATGCAAGCAAAACCTTGTCTTTTTTCAGACACAGTCTCCCTGCAGCACCAGCTGGCCTGGAACTCATTATGTAGACTAGGCTGGCCTCTGTATCACAGGAATCTGCCTGTCTCTGCCTCCTGAGTACTGAGATTAACAGTGTACACCACTGCTGTCAGCCCCAAATTAACTTTAATTTATTTTTACTTCACATATATATATGCATGTATTGTGTGCATGAATGCAAGTGCACCCATGTTGTACAACGCCCATGGAGGACAGAAGTCAGATCCCTTGGAACTGGAGTTACAGTTAGCCGCCATGTGGGTGCTGGGATTTGAACCCTGGTCTTCTGCAAGAGCGGTCAGTGCTCTTAACTGCTGGAGCGCCCCCCCCATTGACTCTTAATTGAGATTTTTTTTGTCTCAAGTACATTAAAGAAGCTAGCAAGATGGAAACCAAGGTATAGTCAAAGGCAGAGAATTATTATCCCCACCCAGTACAGAAGTATCTGCAAGGCATTCTGGAAATTTTCATAAAGCATCATTTTAAAGTTATGCTCTCCAATTGTGCAAGTGAGTAATTTTGAAATGCAGTAAATATGAAGATCATTACCTGGAAAACAGTGTCCCTTGTAAGACAGAAGAACCGAGAGTTAAGTCCCCAGTGCTGACTAACCACCAGGCCTTCAACAGCCTACATGGACTCTATCACAGAGGTCCCTCATGTTCTTGAAGACTTGGCACAAGGACAGATACAACTCCAGGTACCATAAACTTGGTCCTGGCAAGGCTTACTTCATTAATTGCATTTTCCTCCCCCCAAGTCCAAGTTTCCCCATCCACTAGTTGCTTTTTCATCCTTTGTTTTTGTGGTTTGAGATGGTCTTATGTAGCCTAGGCTGGCCTCTAGCTGAGGCAGATCTTGAACTCCTGATCCTCTGCCCCCACCTTCCAAGTGCTGGAATTAAAGGTACCACACCTGGATTAACTTTTTTTTTTTGTCTTTTTGAGACAGGGTCTCCCTGTGGTCTCAGCTGGTCTTGAACTATGTAGACCAGGCTGTCCTTGAACTCACAAAGATCTGCCTGCCTCTGCCTCCCAAGTGCTGGGATTAAAGGCGTGCACCACGCCCAGCCTAACTGGCTTTTAAATTATTACTATTCATCAAGACAGATTAAAGATGGAAGCTATCAGATGATAGCTTCACAACTGCCTTTTACCCCTAGACAGTAATCTTTGCAATCTTTGCAAGGCTGCTCTTGGCAGAGTACCCAGGTTTGGTTCCCAGAACCCAAATGATGGCTAACAATCATCTATGACTCCAGTTCTAGGGGATTTAACGCCCTCTTCTGGCCTCTGTGGGCACTGCACAACACTCAGCACACCTACATGTGAGGAAAACATGCATATACATAAAATAAAAGTAAATTAAAGCTTTCGTGACAAATACGTACCAAGAAGGCCAAGTGTGAAATAATGTGAAGACTTCAAGGCCAGCCTAGGCTAAGTATGTTGTTCTAGGCCAGCTTGGACCATATATTGAGACCCCCCCCCACATACACAAAGTTTCATATCTGACTTTAAAATTAGCAGTTGAATACATTCCAAATATTTTGGCATAAGTTTGGAATTAAGCAGAAAATAGGTGCTGACAATGCACCTATGAGAAAGTAAGAAATCATTTAAGCAGCTTTTTATTTTGTTTTCATGATACCGAGGACTGGGGTCTTACCAATGCTAGGCAAGCATTCTATCACTAAGTTATATCTGAAGCTCTCTTATCTTTTTCTTTTTTGAGACAGGGTCTCACTATGTAGCCCTGGTTGGCAGAGATCTGCCTGCTTTGGCCTCCTAGTGCTGGGATTAAAGATGTGGACCACCACTCCTGAGTATAATCAGAATTTAAAAAACAAACTACTTTTGCAAAAACATCTCACTAGACTCATGTGAAAACCCAATGTAACATCTTGTGATTGAGACTGAGTAGTAAGCAAGTCTTAGACACTGATAGTGCTGGGGGTGGGGCGCTGTCTAACAGAAGGGCAAGTTTGAGCTCAGCCTGGGTACAAAGCATGCCTTTGTCTTAAAATAAAGCTTTAAGATAGTGTAAAATACTGATTGCCTGCACATTGTGATTTTTTTCTTACAAGAGTGGGTACACGCCTTTAATCCCAGCACTTGGGAGTCAGAGGCAGGTGGATATCTGTGAATTCAAGTCCAGCCTGGTCTACATAGTGAGTTCCAGGCCAGCTGGGGCTATAGGGAGACCCTGTCTCAAAAGGACGACAACAATGGAAAAGATTTTGGCCGTTCTTGTAGAAGACTCAGATTTGAATCCCAGCACACACATGGTGGCTAACAAGGGTCCACAATTTCAGTTCCAGGGGATCCATGGCCCTCTTATGTCCTCTGAGGGTACTGCACTTAAGTACATGCAGGACATGCAGGCAATATATTCATACACATAAAAATAAATAAATCAAAAAATATTAAAAAAAAAAAAAGATTAGCCCAGTGTGATGGCGCACGCCTTTAATTCTAGCACTTGGGAGGCAGAGGCAGGTGGATTCTTGTGAGTTCAAGGCCAGCCTGTTCTACATAGTGAGCTCCAGGCCAGCTGGGACTAAAGGGAGACCCTGCCTCGAAAAGACCCCCCCAAAAGGAAATGTGTGCACTATGTCAATTGTATACAATTGTATATCAATATGCCATTAAAAAAAACCCTACCCTTTAAAGTGGTGCCTCATTCTCTAAATTCGTTACCAGTCAGAATAAATACTTCTGGAAAATCCCTGGAAGTTTATATAAGTCAATTCCAAGTACAGATTTTCATTTGGCCCTTACAAGTTTGTAGACAGAAGTTTGTCTGACCTAACCTTCCCGACCCAAATGTCCTATCTATAAAATGAAGCTGTACCAGAAGGCCTGCTAAGCAGCTTCCACCATCTCTGCCTGATATCCTGTTCACCTTTCAGTAATGTTTTATCTCGCTTCTTTCAAAGTCTAATCCCATTACTAAAAATGGTCCCCCATGGCCGGGCGTGGTGGCGCACGCCTTTAATCCTAGCATTCGGGAGGCAGAGGCAGAGGCAGAGGCAGGCGGATCTTTGTGAGTTCAAGGCCAGCCTGGTCTACAAAGTGAGTTCCAGGACAGCTGGGGCTACAAGGAAACCCTGTTTCTAAAAGACCAAAAAAAAAAAAAAAAGGTCCCCCATACCTCTAAACCACCGTTGGCCTTATTTTTACTTACTATGTAACTAGGAGTTTCTACCTTGCATTAACAGATGTTATCTTTAAGCTTTGACCACACCATAAGCACTTTACCACAGAACAATACAGCACTATAGAGGTACTTATTCGTAGTTTGATAGTTCGTAAATTGAGTAGAAATAAAACAAGGGTGAAACACTTCCTCTCAGAACTGTTCTAATACACAACTCAGAGCAAGGTCTAGAATGACTTCCCTGCAATATCATCTACTGCCTTCAAACTGATCTTAGGTGGAGGCGGTTCAGCACAGATCCTGGATCCTACTGGCCACTCTGAATTTGACTGTAGGCTTTATAAAACTCTAAGCCTCAATGTTCTCATCTCTAAAATAGCCTAACAAGAACTGTTCTTGTGAGAATCAAATGAGACTGGGAGGTCCCTGCGGAATAAACTTCAAATTCCTTAATTTGGTTTTCAAAGTCCTTCATGAACTAGCCACTATATACTCCAACCAAACTGGTTAAACTTTCTATGACTTACCAGCTGTTCTCGACCAATGCCTTGTCATCAGTTTTCTCCCTGGCTGAGAAATTTCTAACCATTTCTAGAGTCTCTATCTTAAAAGCCAACTCTGTGGGGAGCCTTGAATTGTTCCTTTTCCCCTTCTCCAAGGCCCTACTGGCTAAGCAGATCATAAATTCGTCATTTTTTTTTTGGGGGGGGGGAGGCTGGCGCTCTAGATCCAATGTTAAGCAGTATCTATCTACTGGGACCACTTAACATCAATTACTCATTTTAAGTCATTTGACTTTTTATGAGTTGGGCTAAATCTGGAAAGGGAGAAAAAGGGACTTGAGATCCAGACTCCGCCGCCGAACCTTCCTGCCTCCCTCGCCTGGGAAAGGAAAGTTTCCGGCCTGGGTAGTTCCTTCTCGAGAAGTATCCTCTCCTCTGGTCCTAATCAGCACTCCCTCGTCGTTTTAGGAGAGCAGGGATCGGACCTCTGCCGGAAAAAGCCAGCCTACAAAGTTTCTACACCGGTGCTCCACCGCAACCAAGGGCGGCTGCTGCGAGCACCCGGAGCTGCGGCGGCATGCTTAAGGGAGCGCGGGGTCGCTAGACCTGTTCAACCCGGGAACCAACAGGAAGCTCGAACCCTTTCCGAGGCGACTCAACGTGCGCCCTCAATTCCCAAGACGCCAGTCACGGTAGCAAGCCGGTCTCGACGTCGTCGCCCCCAGGAGCTGGGTGCGGCCAAGCCCGAGGAGCCGGAGTCCTAGCCGGCCGCTCCCGGCCGCCTAGGCCTGGGTGTCTCACATGGCGGCCACTAGGCCTCAGGCCCGGCTTCCCTCACGGGATCGGCTCCCCACCACTTTCCCTAGCCCTTGCCCCGGGCCTGGGCACTCACCTCGTCCCCGGACATGGCTGCGGCTCGAGCGAGATCGGCACGGACAGGAAGTCAGGCAAGTCGGCTTCAGGGCCGGGAGTCAGCTCCGCGCTACGATCTTGCATCAGCGAAAGGGAACAACACCCCGCCCTGCTCCCAAACGTTGGAAATGCGCCTGCGTACAGCTCGCTAAGGCGCAGGCGCGCAGAAGCGCCAACCTTGCGCGCTCCGTGTGGCGCGAGTTACCAGGCGACGCCCCGGCGCCAGGCATCTTGGGATTTGTAGTTCGCCAGCAAAGAAGGGCGTTTGCGCTCCAGCAGTCCAGAAGTCCAAATGCAACTTTCAGCTAGCACCAGCCAGGAGATTCGGGTTCTTGTGCTCCAGGTTACCTCAGAGGTTCGGAGAGTCCCCTGTTACTTGTAGAGTGAATGTGGGGCCATTATTCCGGAGTTAGATTAGTGAGCAAGATACTCAGTAATAACCCTTGGGGCTGCTTTCCCACGTGCTCCCGGGATGTTCTAGTATTCGAGAAGTTCTAAAGTTGGAGCTGGAGTTATGCACCTCACTAAGCGCGTTTTACTTCAGAAGTTTCCTCCCTGTGGCT
The DNA here is from genome assembly GCA_009823505.1 of Rhizomys pruinosus. Lineage (NCBI taxonomy): Eukaryota > Metazoa > Chordata > Mammalia > Rodentia > Spalacidae > Rhizomys > Rhizomys pruinosus. The sequence goes on from VZQC01006492.1 coordinate 678,468, forward strand.
CCTGAGGAGAAACACCCTGGCAAGCTCTCAGTCAGGAGAAGCCTCAAAAATAACTCACTTAATGACGGGCCATGTTGAGCTATGTGTGAGTGGTCAATTTCCTTGTTGATGATCCTCATACCAAAGAGGGAGGCTACAGTCTCCTAGGGGATATCATTTTTCTGGGACCACGATCATGTCTCTTGTTGGCAAAAGCTTCAGTCTTGGGTGCTTCATGCAGTTCCCCTGGGTGGTCACACTATCGTCAGTGTTCCAGTGGTACAAGAAATTGGGCCTGTTGTCTTGTGGCAAGAAGGGAGGGATAGATATGAGGAACACCTAAACATCTTGGGAAGAGGGCGCTGGGTGGAAAGAATTTACAATCTGGGTTTCTTAGTTTATTTGGGTGAGAGTTCAGGGAAACATATGTTATCAGGAGGTGGAATAGTTATTGGGTGTTTTTACTTTAAAAGACAGAATCAAGTGAAGGTAGAGCTGCAACTGGTGAAGCAATAACGCTTCATATTAGACGAGGTGGGGGATGTTTAGTCGTCTTTGTGCTTGGGACTATGTTCTTTTTTTTCTTATTTTCGTATTCACACCGGATTACAGAGTGTGCGTGTTTCTGTTTGGATCCACCGAGGTTCCAGAGTGGTCCGTCTGAGCTGGGCATGGTGGGGCCTCTTGAGGTGAGGCAGAAATATCATTAAGTCCAAGGCCAGCCTGGACTACATGAGACCTTGTCTTAAAAGAAGTGAAAGGTGATTCTTCCCTTAGTGTCATGCCCACGGATCTCTCTGCAGCACATGAAATATAAACTTGTTCTTTTTCCTCAACTACCTCAGAGGGGGAGAAAACAACAACAACAAACAAACTTGTTCTTTTTCCCTAAAAATAAAAGCAATGAAATTGTTCACCTCTGCAGATTCTGGGTGGTAGTGCCAGCATAGTTCCCCACTACCCAGTGCCAGGGCTGTTTTTCTTCTCATTATGCTGCGTAATACTTAATATATGTTCTCCACTTTAGGCCTTAAAATAATTATGTGTGACAACCTGCAAATATTTACTACTACCTATTTCACATCAATTCCTAATCTAGGTTACAATTTATTTAATCTTTTCCAGTATGAAGAAACTGCTTTTAGCCTGGCATGGTGGTGCATGCCTTTAATCCCAGAAGAGAGGGTTTCCCTGTAGCCCCAGTTGGTCTAGAGCTGGCTATGTAGACCAGGCTGGCCTTGAACTCACAGAGATCTGCCTGCCTCTGACTCTGGAGTGCTGGGATTAAAGGTGTGCACCACCACGCCTGGCTCTTCTGGATTCTTTACTCTGGTCCACTTTTTATTTACACCCAGTATCCCCCACTTCTTCAATCACCTAATAGTAAGTTAATAATGGTAATTATTCCACTCTATACCAAATATATATTTTATTGGTTTTAAAACATTCCTTAGTCTTTTTCTTTTCCAGGGTCTCCCTGTAGCCCCAGTTGTCCTGGGAATTTGCTCTGTAGACCAGGCTGGCCTTGAACTCACAAAGATCCATCTGCCTCCCAGTGCTGGGATTAAAAGCATGTGCCACCACACCCAGCTCATTCCTTAGTCTTTTTACTTAACTCACTGTTCTGTATTTCCTCCTAACTGAAGCATCCCTTCCTGGAAAAGGGTAGGAAGCCCATAAGATTCAAGAAGTGGAGGAAAGGTACAGGGCTCAGGAAGCTCAGAGGGCTACATGACCCCTCCCCAGGGTTATAAAAGCCAAGGACAGAGCCGGGCGTGGTGGCGCACGCCTTTAATCCTAGCACTCGGGAGGCAGAGGCAGGCGGATCTTTGTGAGTTCAAGGCCAGCCTGGTCTACAGAGTGAGTTCCAGGACAGCTGGGGCTACAGGGAGACCCTGTCTCGAAAAGACCAAAAAAAAAAAAAAAAAGCCAAGGACAGTTGCTGGGTTAAGGAGACTTACTCTAGTGGAGCTGTCTCCAAGCTGAGTAAGGAGCTCTGGGTATAAGGTTTTGAGAGTAATCACCCACGTTAGGGTAGACTTTTCAGTGATCCAAATGCCATTGAATCACCCATGCTCCTGTAAGTAACCCCAGTAAACTTGTTGGTTTAACAAGCTGGTAGTTAGAATGGTTTCTTTGGTCTGATATTAGAGCCCGTCTGGAGTAAACAGACATTTTTTCACAGCTCCCCAGGAAAAGTCACAAAACACACCCACAAAATATCAGGCCTATGGAGATTTTAACTTAAAGTTGTGATATTATTTAAATTAGAACCAAGATCTCTAGCTGGTAAGATGTTTCAGTAGGTAAAGGAATTTGGCCAGCAAGCTGACAACCTGTTTGTCCTCAGCATCCATGGTGAAAGGCAAGAACTGACTCCTGAGAGTCATCTTCTAACCTTAACATTCACACCAGGGCCAGGTGTACCCAGACTCGGAATACATCATACATACACATTCTCTCTCTCTCTCTCTCTCTCTCTCTCTCTCTCTCTCT
>VZQC01006492.1:681187-715813 GCA_009823505.1 Rhizomys pruinosus
AATCAACCTTGCCGAGCATGGTGGTGTATACCTTTAATCCCAGCACTCAGGAGGCAGAGGCAGGCAGTTCTCTGTGAGTTCAAGGCCAGCCTGGTTTATAGAGTGAGTTCCACGACAGCTGGAGCTACAGGGAGACCCTGTCTCAAAAGATAAAATAATAATAATAATAATAATAATAATAATAATAATAAAGTAACAACCAAGGTCTCATGGTTCTTTGTTTAATATTTTATTTAGTTATTTTTATTTATTTCTGTTTTGCCTGCATGTATGTAAGTGCATCCATGCATGTAGTGTCCATGGAAGCCAGATGAGGCTGTCAGATCTCTTGGAACTGGAATTGTGGATGGTTGTTAGCTAGCATGTGGGTGCTGGGAACCAAACTCAGGTCCTCTGCAAGAGCAGCTGGTGCTCTTAACCGCTGAGCCTTGTGCCAGCCCCACAAAATAGATTCTTTATGAAGTATTTAATTAATGAATGAAATATAAGTAAATTAGAAGTGTGTATGTGTGCGCGTGCACGTGTGCGCATTGTATGTCTGTTGTATATGTTTGTGAATGTGGGTATGCTGGTATGCTTGCCCATGGATGCATGTGCAGAGCCCAGAGGAGGAGGATGTCTGGTGTCCTGCCTTATCAATGACAACCTTATTCCCTTGAGATAAGGTCTCATTAAACCTGATTGAGCTTACCACTTTCAACTGGGCTGGGCTGACAACCAGCAAGCCTCAGAGATTGTCCTGTCTGTTTCCTCTCCCCCCCTCTCCCCACCCCTTGCCCCGCCATCCCTAGTGCTAGGGTTACAGTGCATTTGACCACATCCACTTAAACACTTTTTTTTTTTTTGAGAGAGAGAGGGTCTCCCTGTATATCCCTGGCTGGCCTAGAACTCACTATGCAAACTAGGCTGTTCTCAAACTCACAGAAATCCACCTGCCCCTGCCTCCCAAGTCCTAGGATTAAAGGTCACCGTGCCTGGCAGGATCATCTTTTTTATATGGGTTCTGTGGATCCAAACTCAAGTCCATGTGCTTTCATAGCAAGCTCTCTTATCTACTGAACCACCTTCCCAGCTTTAGAATGATAATTTATCCATAGTCTCCTATGTCCTCATGTGTATGCTAGATGCACTTATGATAATCATAATTCTGATCTGGGAGGCTGGATATGAACTCCTGAGACCTGGAACTACACCAAAAGGTCGTTGACATTATTAGATAAGTGAACTGACTTCCTCTGAGATCTCTTGATTCTCTGTAACATGTGTTTATCCTCCATCTAACTTACAGGGCTTCCTGGGAAAGGGAGGGGGATGTTTATACTGCTTCCCTGCCTGAAAATCAGTTATTTCTCTGTTACTCTCAGAATAATACCTATCACAGTCTGTCTCCAGCCCCCTCAGCCTTTTAAGGTCTGCTTTCTATTACCATTCACGATCATGCACACTAGGTTATAGCCACGTTCAGTCACTTAATAGTTCATGAATATGCTGGACTCTGTTTCTCCATCCTGTCCTTTCCTTTTCCATCTGACAAACTCTTACCATCCTTTAAGATCTAGCCTAGATGGTACCCTTTTGAAGATGCCTAGGAGGGGGAAAAAGCTCTCTCTCCAGTTCCCTATCACATCCCTATCGCGTCATAGCCCAGCTGTCTTGGGATGAATAGGATCTGCATCAGCTCATTTTTCCTTGTTTTCCCAAAGTCTAGCAAATACTTGTAAATGCAAAAACTCTATTGAGGCGATAGATATCAATACTCTTAAATAAATTGCTATCTTAGATTCTTTTTTTTTTGGTCTTTTTGAGACAGTGTCTCCCTTTAGTCCCAGCTGGCCTGGAGCTTGCTCTGTAGACTAGGCTGGCCTTGAAATCACAGAGATCCACCTCTCTCTGCCTTCTGAGTGCTGGGATTAAAGGCGTGTGCTACCATGCCAGTGTAACCATCTTAGATTCTTAACATAGCCTCATTTTGAAGGATGGGAAACTTCCCAGCTGTGTTCTATTTGGAATAATTGATTGTGAACATAGTCAAGAAACAAATGTGTTTTACATCCTCCCTTTGTGACTCACTGTGAAAGGGGGTGATCACATTCTTGATAGATCAGCAGGCTCCTGAAGGAGTGGCTCAGTATATCTTGCACACACTCTGTATCTTAGATTGTCACTGTTCATTGCTTATCTATCTCCCCTACTCTTGAAAGACTGTAACCCCTACATTCCCTGTATTGCCTACTATTCATTAGGAGCTCAGTAAATATTACTGAAAGAATTCATGAGTCAGTAAGTCAAATAAAGAACTTTACTCTTTCCTCCCTCAGATAATTTTGGAACCCCCTCCCTCTTGAAATGGTTTTAGGTACCAATTCCCTTTAATAGTTTTAATGAAATATTTTAAAATTATTATTATTTTAATTGTCTGTGTATGAGTGTATTGCCTCCAGGCACCTGTGTCATGCAATGCCTGCAGAGGTCAGAAGAGAGCATCAGATCGCCTGGAACTGGAATTATGGACTAGTTAGCCACTGTGTGGGTGCTGGGAACCTAAGCCAGGTCCTCTATGAGAGCAGTCTGTCCTCTTAACCACTGAGCATTCTTTCTAGCCCAGAAAACCTTTTTAAAAAGAGATTTATTTTTAGCACTTGGGAGGCAGAGGCAGACAGATCTTTGTGAGTTCAAGGCCAGCCTGGTCTACAGAGTGAGTTCCAGGACAGCTGGGGCTCCAGAGAGACCCTGTCTAGAAAAGACCAAAAAAAAAAAAAAAAAAAAAAGAGAGATTTTATTTTTTAATTGTATGATGTTCTACTATTGCGAGGTGTGCCCATGTAGAGTCAAGCCCTCAGAGGCTTCACGAGGGCATTGGATCCTCTGAAGCTGGAGTTGCAAGCAGTTGTGAGCCTTCTGATGTGGGTGCTGGGAAATGAACTCTGTCCCCTTAAAGAGTAGTGCATGCTCCTAACTGCTAAGCCATACTTCCAGCACTTACAGGCTTTTTCTAACCAACATGGCCTACTATTTTTTAAAGGTATAGCCCAGGCCAGCATCAAACTCATAATCCTCCTGCCTCTGCTTCTTCAGCATATCCCACTGGTGTGTACCACAACTGGAAAGCCTACTACAATTTTACTCCTTTCTTTTACCACATAATACTTAATCAATGTTATTGAAGAAGCTTTTTTTTTTTGGTCTTTTTGAGGCAGGGTCTCCCTTTAGTCCCAGCTGGCCTGGAGCTTGCTCTGTACACCAGGCTGGCCTTGAAATCACGGAGATCTGCCCTGCCTCTGCCTCCCAAGTGCTGGGATTAAAGGCATTCGCCACCACACCTGGCAAAGAAGCATTTTATTGCTGTTTTGCTTTTGCTTTGTTTTTAAAAACTATTTCATTATTTTTATTTTATGCATATGAGTGTATTACCTGCATATGTATAAGTGCACCTGTGTCATGCAATGCCCTCGGAGTCAGAAGAAGGCATCAGATTCCCCTGGAACTGGAGTTACAGATGGTTGTTAGCTGCCATATGGGTGGTGAGAATCGAACCTGGGCCCTCTGCAAGAGCAGCTGATATTCTTAACTTCTGAGCCATCTTTCCAGCCCCCCCCCCCCCGCTGTTTTTTAGAGAGAGAGAGAAAAATCTCCCTATGTAGGTCTGGCTAGCCTAGAATTCACTATGTAGAAGCTGGGCTTGAACTCATGGGTGATCCTCGTATTTCTGTCTCCCAAATACTGAGATTATTGGCATGAACCACCATACCCACCCAGTGCCTTGTTTTAAATATATCTGTCCCTTCTCTTTAACTAGGTTAACACGCTTTTAATCTCAGCACTTGGGAGGCAGAGGCAGGCAGATCTCTGTGAGTTCAAGGCCAGCCTGGTCTACATAGTGAGTTCTAGGCCAGCTGGGGCTACAGGGAGACCTTGTTTCAAACACCAAAAAAAAAAAAAAAAGACACATACTTTAGCAACTCATTTATTTTTTTTTTTTTATTTTATTTGCAATCATTTATATGAAGTGCCTAGAATAATAAAATTTTCAGAAGCAGTCAAGTAAAGAATTTGGTGCCAGGAGCTGGGGTAGGCAATGGAAAAGAGTAGTGTTTTAGAGGCATAGAATTCCAGTTTGGAAAAAAAAAATTCCAGTTTGCACGATGCAAAGAATTCTGGAGTTGAGTGAACACAATGTGAATATAGTTAACTGTACTTACAGTCAAGATGATATGGTATGGTATTTTACCACATTAACAATTTTAAATTTTATGATATTATTGTGTAGCAGTATGAATGCAGGCACAAGCATGCAGGTCAGAGGGCAACTTTCAGGAGTCACTTCTCTCCTTCCAGCTTTCTGTGGGTTCTGGGGATTGAACTCAGGTCTTCAGGCTTGCATGACAAGTAGCTTTACCCACTGAGCCATCTAGCTGGCTCTTTCCACACTTTCTTTTTGGTAGTGAGCCTGAGCCTTTAATGTGCTGTGCCACCTCTCCAGCCCTCTTTCCACACTTTCTAAAAGGGCCTAGAAGGGGAGTCTGGATAGATGGCTCAGTGTTTAGAGCATATCGATGCTCATCATGGACAGTGCCCTTTCTGGTCCCCTGGCACCTCAGATACACAACACACCACATCCACACACACACACACACACACACACGGCCTGTGCACGTATGCTCATACAACCTCCTCTCCCCCAACAAATATTTAGTTTTTTTCAGACATTTTAATAAAATTTTTTTAATTTAGTTTCGTGTATATGTTATGAATGTACGGTCTGCATGCAAGGTTGGAAGAGGGTGTGGATTCCCGGGAACTGAAGTTCTCCTGGTCTATACATTTGGAGTTTCAGACGGTTTCTCGGCCGCCTGTGGGTGCTGGGGATACAACCCGGGTCCTCTGCAGAGCGGTCGGTGCTCGTAACGCTAAGGCCATCTCCAGCCCAAATATTTAGTTTTTTAAGAAAAGGGTAGAGGACAAGATTTCAAAACGTTGTAGTTCTTGGTTGTTCCCTGGTGACTGGCGGCTCCTGAGTAACTCACATCCTTCTTCTGGGGTCCTGCTCCTTCATCTTCAATCAGGGTGAAAAAGCCTATCAGTTCTGTGTTTGTCTAAGGATCATAGAAGAAAACAAACATAATTCTTTTTTAAATTTTTTCTTTTTCTTTTTTGTTAATTCTATTTTTTTTTTATGTGTATGAAATTACTTCTGTAGCAGGTCTTAGTGCACCGTTGTGCATCACGCGTGCAACGGGGTGAACCAAAGAGAGTATCGGATTCCCCGGAATGGAGTTAAAAGGACAGTCTCTCAGCCACCATGTGCGGTGCTGGGGATCGAACCTGGGTCCTCTGCAAGAGCAGTCTGTGCTCTTACCGCTAGGCCATCTCTCCAGCCCACTCTTTTTCTTTTTTTTTTTAAAGCAAATTTTTTGCAATTTTTTTTTTTTTTTTTTTGCATTTCATACAAAATTTCCAATCAAGTGGTGTAGCCATTTCCTTTCACCCTAACCCCACCAGAGCTCATGCATTCTGCCAAACATGTTTTTCATCTTTTTCTCAGTCTCTTTAAAAATTTTCCAGGCAGAAGTTTACTGGTTTTGTTTGTTTGTTTGTATGTTTTTTGGTCTTTTTGAGACACAGTCTCCCTGTAGCTCCTGCTGTCCTGGAACTCACTATGTAGACCAGGCTGGCCTTGAACTCCCAAAGATCCGCCTGCCTCTGCCTCCCAAGTGCTAGGATTAAAGGCATGCGCCACCATGCCCGGCCCAGAAGTTTACTGTTTTGAGCAGAAGTTCACCGTTTCAGTCAGTTCTTTGACCTAGTCTTTTTTCTTGTTGTTCCTTCTGATCTGCATCATTCCAAAATATGCATATATGCATGCCACATATATCTTTTAGCATCTTCAGCTTATGATTTCTTCTTTTTTTTTTTTTTTAATTAAGCTAAAAGATGTCATGTTTGAAGGCTCCTCCTTGGCAAGCCCAAACAACCATCAGTCCTGCCCTTGTGCTCCACACTGGGCTTTCCCCTTCCTGTGGTCACCAAATGGGGTCCAGTGTCCTGTCTTGATCCTCCTGTGCTGGTCTCTGTGATACAGCCTGGGTAGTCCAACAATGGCAGTCTATACTCTGAAGAGGCTGAAACCCCAGTAGTAGTTCAGTCCACAAGCTGGATGTCTCAGCAGTCCCCATCTGATGCTGAAGGTTTGGAGGATTCTTTTTTTTTTTTAGATATATGAACTTTATTTTTATTTTTATTGTTATTTATTTATTTTTTGTCTTTTCAAGACAGGATCTCCCTGTAGCCCCAGCTGTCCTGGAACTCACTCTGTAGACCAGGCCGGCCTTGAACTTACAAAGATCCGCCTGCCTCTGCCTCCCAAGTGCTAGGTTTAAAGGCCTGCATCCCCATGCCTGGCTTGGAGGATTCTTGGAGAGACACGAGTCTTCAGTCCATATTGGAAGGTTGAAATGGAAGGTTGAAAAGCTGTGTCTCGTGTCTTTGAAGGATGGCAAAAGCAGTGGCAGCCTCTGGGTAACTGTACTTGCCAGTAAGACAGGCAAAACAACTGTGCTCTTTTTTTTTTTTTTTTTTTTTTTTGTCTTTTTACTAAGATCTCAAGTTTTATACCTGAAATACAATTTCTCAGGCTTTACTAATTATTTTTGGTTATACTTTCCTTTTGGACACTTAAGGCCATTAGCTCAATTTAACCAAGGTTTTTGTTTTCCCAAGGTTAGTTGAGGATCTGGTCCTCAGGTTTTTTGGGGGGGAGCCCCTGGCTCCTTTTGGCTTTTCATTTGCCAGTTCCATCCATTCTCAAAGTCAGGTCTTGCTAGACCAGGCTTCCCTTTTTGAAGCATGAGCAGACTTTCCTTTTTATAGACTGGACACTGGCTGAAGTCTCATTAGTGGATCTCCAAGATCTTCCTGCACAGGAAGACTGGTGACTCACATTTGCAGGACATTTCAAGAGATGCTGCCATGCATAGTCCCCTGGGACTTAGTTGACCTCTGAGGGCGAGGAACAAAGTTATCCCTTGGCCAAATTGGTATGGGCATAAACAATTCTTAAGACAATGACCTGATTGGTAGTTTTTCCAGTATTCCAGTCTCTTAATACTCATTACATGTTTCGCGTCTTATTTCGCAATACAATGTTCCCAAAGTTGTCTCAGAAATAGCTTATTACCACTTCAAAGGATATGTGTGCTGAACCTCTTCATTTTAGGTTAGACACCTTATAATTTGGCTCCAGGAAAACATGAAATAAACAGCTTTTATGAAGACTACTGGTGATTTAAGATACTAATTATCAATGTGGTTTCTCATTAATTGAGGAAATATAAAATTGGGATTTTCATGTTAAATTTAAAGAGCTAGTCCAAAACTAAGAGGCTGAGTGAATTCATAACTGCTGAGTACTAGTGACGTGTTGGGTCACACATTGGGTATGTTACACGTGCTATTTCATTTAATGCTCACTACAGTGTTTTCAGGCTGGTAATGTAATAAATAAGGGAATAAATAGACCACAGTCACACAATGAATAACAGACAGAGATGGACTTTGGATCCAGTACCTGTATGACTCTGAAGCCTGTAGTCTTTCTGTTGTATTACACACTGCCCCTCAAAGTATATATAACTATACTTACTTGTATGGAGTTCATGAGAAATGTCATGTATTTGGTATACATTTTTTTTTTTTGTCTTTTTGAGACAGGGTCTCCCTGTAGCCCCAGCTGTCCTGGAACTCACTCTGTAGACCAGGCTGGCCTTGAACTCACAGAGATCCACCTACCTCTGCCTCTCGAGTGCTAGGATTAAAGGCGTGCGCCACCATGCCTGGCTGGTATACATTTTTAAAGAATTCTCTGTTTTATATGTATGAGTGTTGTCTGCATTTATGTAAGTGTACTACATGCATACAATGCCCAGGGAGACCAGAAGAGGGCGCAGAACCCTTGGAACTAGTGTTCAGATGATAGTTAGCTGCCATGTGGGTGAGAACCCTGGCCCTCTGGAAGGTCAGTAAGTGCTCTTAATCACTGAGCTATCTCTACAGCTCCTGATATACATTTATATCAACCATCACCCCTTAACACATGAAGGAACAGGCAGCTGAGTGACCAGTGGTTAAAAATAGAACTGGAGTTTTCCTGCAGTCCTCACTGCCTTTTCCAAATCAGCGGCCTGGGGGCGGAATTTCATCTCTGCATGTCCTTGTTTTCACTGTCTTTAATTTTTTATTTATTTATTTATTTTTTTGTAGGCATGAAGTCTGAGCATCTTGACAGTCTAGCACTCTGGCTAAGTGTAGACAGATCAAACATATAACTTCATCCTTGTTTGCACTCTGAGTTACTAAAATAACTGAATGAATATTTTTGAAATTACTAGTATGCAAAGACAGAGAATAAGAAAGAAGAAAATAGCAGATGAAGGCTATCCATATATATTGGGGGAGATATTTTGGGGAGAAAGCCATAGTTGAGCTGAGAAAACTGAATTCTCAATGCTTTCAGAGGGATAGAATAAGACTATAATAAAAAGATATGTGCAATTTTGCGCTTTGCAACACTAAAATGTCAGGAATCGGAGCTAGCAGACGCTACAGAAGCAGAAGTGTTGTGAGGGATTGAAAGGGGGTGGGGGTGTTGGCTGAATGTCTTTATAGGAAGTTAAACTACCAGATTGGTTCTTTTCTCTGGCAGAATCCTAGCATTTATTTATTGCCTGAAAGAGTTGAGCTAGAGAAGCTGCCAGAGTCTTGAGATACCAGGAAGTTGAGGAAGTTAGGTTAAGAACCAAATGGAGGGTACATGTTAAATAAGGAAGCTAACCCAGCCCTGGTGAGCTGATGGCGAGGATTCTAATCCCCAGGTAAGATATCAGAGATAATTTGGGGAGGAATTGAAAATGAATAACCTGCTAGGAGAGCTCTACTATAGATACTGATTCTTGAGGCCCCCTGACCAAACCCAAGGCTCTCTCACTGCTTTACCATGTGTGCTCGATAGCTTTAGGGTCAAGTTGACACACCTGGGTTGAGGGAGCCTCTATTGGGGAATTGGCTCCATTGGACTGGCCTGTAACCAGGTCTGTGGGGCATCTTCTTGATTGTTGAGTGATGTGGGGAGGGCCAGCTCAGTATGGGTGGTGCCTCCCCTGGGCAGATGGTTGTGTACTGTATAAGAATTCAGGCTGAGCATGGGCCGGGGAGCAAGCTAGTAAGCAGCGTTCCTCCGTGGCCTGTGCTCCAGCTCCTGCCTCCAGGTTCCTGCCCTAAGTTCCTACCTTGGGCTCCCTCAGTGAAGAACTGCGACCTGGGAAATGTAAGACTAATAAACCCTTCCCTCCCCAAGTTGGTATTGGTCAGAGTGTTTTGTCACAGCAAATGAGAGCAAACCAAGACACATGCTACAAGGAAACTCAGCAACTGAGAAATTTTTCTGGTAACCCAGAGCTTCCAGAGTCCCTGTGTAGTGACTCTAAATATGAAGGGATCACAAGACATCTAAGATAAATTTTCACCAAGAAAGACAACATTAAATGAAACTTGGAAAAAAGAAACTCAGGACACAATGACAATTAGAGACAGAAGTGGTTTTTTTGGGTTTTTTTTTGTTTTTGTTTTTTTTTGGTGTTTTCAAGACAGGGTCTCCCTGTAGCCCCAGCTGTCCTGGAACTCACTTTGTAGACCAGGCTGGCCTTGAACTCACAAAGATCTGCCTGCCTCTGCCTCCCGAGTGCTAGGATTAAAGGCATGCGCCACCACGCCCGGCAAGACAGAAGATTTTTAACAACAGTTTGCATCCTCTGAGAAATGGGCATCCATAAAGCAAAGGAAAGATGCTCTAAAAAAAGAAAACAATCCAAATAAATAATAGTTCTGAGAAATTACAAATGCATTAGTACTTTAACCAGTTTTGAGTCTCTGAATTAACCACTACCCATTGCAAAAAGCTCTGACGAAGGTTGAGAGCAGCACAAATTTGCAAATGAGAGTAAGTGATTGATGTGTATCAACTCCTCCAGCCAATGCTCAGGGAACATTGCAGAAGAGTGGGCAGAAAGAAGGTAGGAGTTAAGCTGAGAAGGGGAGCTGTAAAATGCTGTTCTGGACATCACGTGGCCGATGCACACACCTGCTCACAGCATCTATGGTTATGTGCATGACTGTCAAAATTACAGCATTAAAAGGGGAGGAGCTCCAAGGGCTCCATCCCTAGCTAAGGGGCTGTTTGCAGTACGTAGCTGCAGAGGACGGGAGTGACTGTTCTGAGGATATGGTCTTCAGTAGGTTGCCCCAGTGGGTGCCCCCACATCCATGTCCATATGTTTGGCACTAATTTGACTCAGGAGGAGGAGGAGGAGGAGGAGGAGGAGGAGGAGGAGGAGGAGGAGAAGAAGAAGAAGAAGAAGAAGAAGAAGAAGAAGAAGAAGAAGAAGAAGAGGAGGAGAGGAGGAGAAGGAGGAGGAGGAAGAGGAAGCACCACCATCACCAGCACCAAACAACAACAACATAAGGTTGTTGGGTCCTAAAGAGAGTTAGATAAGATAAAATACTGTGCTCGATTCAGCAGCACGTATACTAAATTGGAACAATACAGAGATTAGCATGGCCCCTGCGCAAGGATGACATGCAAATTTATGAAGGGTTCCATATTAAAAAAAAAAAGATAAGATAAAATACATTGTATATAAGTATGAAAATTTCAAATAATAAATGAAAATATTTAAATTATTCAAACAATGAACTAGTTGAAATAAAAGGCAAATACAAAAACAAATATAAACAGTACATAGATATGTGGTGTGCATAGTGTATGAATGTTCTTGTACATGTGTACTGTGTATAACTGGAGATCTGACAGTCCTTTTTAAATTATTTATTTATTTATTTATTTATTTATTTATTTATTTATTTATTGTCTTTTTGAGACAGGGTCTCCCTGTAGCCCCAGCTGTCCTGGAACTCACTCTGTAGACCAGGCTGGCCTTGAACTCACAGAGATCTGCCTGCCTCTGCCTCCCGAGTGCTAGGATTAAAGGCGTGCGCCACCATGCCCGGCGAGATCTGACAGTCTTGATTGCTCTCCACCTTAACTTAGAAAAAGATTTATTTCATGTGTGTAAGCATGATCAGATGCTCCTTGTGCGTGAGTCTTCATGGAGGTCAAAAGAGGGCATTGTCAGCCCCCACATGGGTTCTGGGAGCTGAGCTCTGGTCCTCTGGAACACCAGCAAGTACTCTTAACTGATTTATGTCTCAGACCCTCCACCTTAACTTTTGAAATAGGATCTCTCAGTAAATCTGAGCCTATTATTTTGTCAAGATTGGCCTGCCAGGCAGCCTCTGGAATCTGCCTGTCCTCCCCCACACCCGACAGTGCTGGAGTTACAGGGCTGTGCTGCCACATTTGACTTTTATGTATGTGGGTGCTGGGGATCTGAACTCTGGTCCTCGTGCTTGCACAGCAAGCATTTTTCCCACTAAGGAACTATCTCCGTAATGGTTTTCTTACTCTGACTCCCCTGGCAGTACTAGAGATTGAACCTAAGCAAGCACTCTACCACTGAGGTACAGCCTCAGCCCTCATAGAACTCAATATATATGATTGAGAAAATCTCTCAGAAAATAGAACAAAAAGACAGAAATGGAAAATAGGTGGAAATTGGGGGTAGAGAGATGGGGCAGCAGTTAAGAGAATTGGTTGCTCTTGCAGAGGTTCCAGGTTTGGTTCTCAGCACCCACACAGTGACTAACAACACCCTGTAACTCCAGTTCCAGGAGATCTAACACCCTCTTCTGGCATCTCAGGCACTACACATACATGATGCACTTACATACATGCAGGCAAAAACACTCATACAATAAAATAAAATTAAAAAGTATAAAAAAATGAGGAAAGAGAGCGAATCCATAATTAGATTGCTAGAAGTTCTGGAAACTGGAAGAAATGGATGAAAGTAAATTATTAAAGAAATATTCCATTTTCTAGCCCCACAACAAAAGGAAAGGAGAGAGAGAGAGAGAGAGAGAGAGAGAGAGAGAGAGAGAGAGAGAAAAGAGAGGAGAGGGGAGGGGAGGAGAGAAGAGAGGAAGGGAGAGAAGAGGGAAGAAATGAAATGCAACTGAAGGACCTGAGTTTTTAGACTGACAGAGCCTACTGAGGCCCAAGGATAATGAAGGGGAAAAAGAACGCCTTTAATCCCAGCTCTCCGGAGGCAGAGGCAGGCGAATCTCTATGAGTTCAAGGCCAGCCTGGTCTACATAGTGAGTTTCAGGACATCTGGGGCTACAGGGAGACCCAGTCTCAAAAAGGCCAAAAACAGACAGACAGACAGACAGACAGACAGACAGAAAAACCAGTATCGAATTTGTAAACACAAATGGATAAAGATAAACAACCTTGGGGACTGGAGCGAGGCTTAGCAGCTGGGTGTGCTTGCTCTTGCAGAGGACTAGAGTTCACTTTCCTGCACTACATCAGGCAGCTCACAACTACCTGTAACTCCAGTTCCAGGGAATCCAACTTCCACTTCTGGCCTCCGAGAGCTCCTGGATGCAAGTGGACATTCATGCATTCACATTAAATAAAAAAAAAATGAAGTAAATGCTGGGCGTGGTGGTGCACACCTTTAATCCTAGCACTCGGGAGGCAGAGGCAGGCGGATCTTTGTGAGTTCAAGGCCAGTCTGGTCTACAGAGTGAGTTCCAGGACAGCTGGGGCTACAGGGAGACCCTGTCTTGAAAAGACACGTACACAAATAAACAAACAAAACAGAAAAGGAAAAGTAACCCAGGGCTCCAGTTTTACAGACTTCCTTTCTGCTCAAGACATCCGAGTCATGGGAGGCTCTAGGATTCCCATCATTACCAGTCCACGTGCGACTATTTCTCGCTGTTGTTTTTATTAGTACTCTGTTAGTGTTTGCATATAATTTGGATAACATCCTAGCAAACTAGAGAAATCTTAACAATTGTGACGATTCATCAGCATTAGTATAATTGATCTAAAATTATTTGAAATTTAGGAGCCGGTGTTATTGCTTTTGTTTTCCGCCATGTTGTCAGAAGATATCCGCCCACCTCCCAACTGCTGACGGCTTCTGGAAAACAGAGGTTGTGAATGTGCTGCTGTAAGAGGTGATGGCTAAGAACCCAGCCTTGAGTTTGTTCTTCTTCCTTTTTTTCTGTTTTCCTGGCACTTGAATAATTGCTAGTGACTTGCATTTAAGTGTTATGGTAGGACACTGCTTTTATACTTTCATATATATTTAATCTGGAAAGAATTTATCAAAACTATATTGAATTCATTGGAAAGTGTTCAGAAGAGGCAGATCTGGTCAGGAAATCCAGTAGGTCCCTTTCCATGCAGTGATGTATCCTCTTGAAGTCATTCTGTGGACAAATCCACCTGATATTTTCTTATTTCCATGATGGGGACCTTCAGCCACTTCCTGTTGTGTTTGAGACTGAGACACACAGGGTCTCAAACACAACACACAAGGTCTCAAACACAGTCACACATCAGCCAACTGATCATCTGGGTTTCTTTCCCCATTTTATTTTTTATTAATTAATTAATTAATTAATTAATTAATTAATTAGTATGAATGTACTGTCTGCGTGTAGGTCTGTGCACCTGTGTCGTGCAATGCTGCAGAGGTCAGAAGAGGGCTTCGGATTCCCCTGGAACTGGAGTTAAAGACAGTTCTCAGCCGCCATGTGAGTGCTGGGGATCAAACCCAGGTCCTCTGCAAGAGCAGTTGTCNTTGTGGGTGCTGGATCTGAACTCTGTCCTCGTGCTTGCACAGCAACCATTTTAGCCACTAAGCTATCCACTCCGTGAATGTTTTCTACTCTGGACTCCCCCTTGCAGTACTAGAGATTGAAACCTAAGCAAGCACCTACCACTGAGGTACAGCCTCAGCCCTCATAGAACTCAATATATATGATTGAGAAAATCTCTCAGAAAATAGAACAAAAAGACAGAAATGGAAAATAGGTGGAAATTGAGTAGAGAGATGGGCAGCAGTTAAGGAGAATTGGTTGCTCTTGCAGAGGTTGCCAGGTTGGTGTCTCAGCACCCACACAGTGACTAACAACACCCCGTAACTCCAGTTCCAGAGATCTAAACACCCTCTTCTGGCCATCTCAGGCGAGCTACACATACATGATTGCACCTTACATACATGCAGGCAAAAAACAACTCATACAATAAAATAAAAATTAAAAAGTAGAAAAAAATGAGGAAAGAGAGCGAATCCATAATTAGATTGCTGGAAGTTCTGGAAACTGGAAGAAATGGATGAAAGTAAATTATTAAAGAAATATTCCATTTTCTAGCCCCACAACAAAAGGAAAGGAGAGAGAGAGGAGAGAGAGCGAGGAGATGAAGAGAGAGAGGAGGAGAGAGAGAAAAGAGAGAGAGGGAGGGGAGGAGAGAAGAGAGGAAGGGAGAGAAGAGGGAAGAAATGAAAGCAAACTGAAGGACCTGAGTTTTTAGACTGACAGAGCCTACTTGAGGCCCAAGGATAATGAAGGGAAAAAGAACGCCTTTAACCCAGATCTCACGGAGGCAGAGGCAGGCAATGCCGAGAGTTCAAAGGCCAGCCGGCACATAATGTGAGTTTCCAGGCATTCTGGGCTCACAGGGAGACCCACGTCTCAAAAAGGCCAAAAAACAGACAGGACAGACAGACAACGACAGAAAAACCAGTATCGAATTTGTAAACACAAATGGATAAAGATAAACAACCTTGGGGACTGGAGCGAGGCTTAGCAGCTGGGTGTGCTTGCTCTTGCAGAGACTAGAGTTCAATTTCCTGCACTACATCAGGCAGCTCACAACTACCCTGTAAAACTCCAGTTCCAGGGAAATCCGACTTCCACTTCTGGCCTCCGAGAGCTCCTGGATGCAAGTGGACATTCATGCATTCACATTAAATAAAAAAAAAATGCTATTTTTTGCTCGGGCGTGGTGGTGCACACCTTTAATCCTAGCACTCGGGAGGCAGACAGGCAGGCGGATCTTGTGTCGAGTTTGAAGGCCAGTCTGGTCTACAGAGTGAGTTCCCAGGACAGCGATGGGCTACAGGGAGACCCTGTCTTGAAAAGGACCAAAAAAAAAAAAAAAAAAAAATGAAGTATAATATCTTTGGTGAAAGGAGATAGCAAAGGAGCAAGAACCTCACGGCGAGCAGATTATTTATAAGATAGTGGTGACAGGAATGGTATGTTTCTGTTTTTCTGGTCCTTTTGAGACATAGTCTCCTTGTAGTTTCAGCTGTTCTGGAGCTCACTATGTGGACCAGGCTGGCTTTGAACAGAGATCCACCTGCCTCTGTCTCCCAAATGCTGGGATTAAAGGCATGTGCCACAACACCTGGCTACTTTAGGCATTTTTACATTTTTGTTTGAACCTAAAATAATTAATAATTCTTTTTTTTTTTTTTTTTGTCGTTTTTTTTGAGGACAGGAGTTTTCCCTGTAGCCCCAGCCGTTCTGGAACTCACTATGCATGATTCATCTTACAGAAATTTGGGGAAATAAAAGACTGAGGTAATTATTCCAAGAACAAAAATTTTACAATAAAGGAAATTAACTATAATAGAAAATAATTGACTCAAAAGTAAACACGTTTTTTTTATTTTATTTATTTCTGTATGTTATGAATGTACTGTCTGCATGCAGGTGTGCACCGCGTGTTGTGCAATGCCACAGAGGTCAGAAGAAGGGTGTCTGATTCCCCTGGAAACTGGAGTTTCGGAATGGTTCTCTTGGGCCACCATTTGGGTGCTGGGGATCGAACCCGGTCCTCTCTGTAAGAGCGGTCAGTGCTCTTAACCTCTAGGCCACCTCTCCAGCCCCAGTAAACCACTTTTATAAAGTGATCATAAGGGCAAAGAGGAGATTGGGGCTGGAGAGATGGCTCAGTGGTTAAGAGCACTGGCTGCTCTTGCAAAGGACTCGGGTTCAATTCCCAGCACCCACATGGCAGATAACACTGTTGTAACTCCAGTTCCAGGGGCTCAAACATCCTCTTCTGACCTCCTTGGGCATTGTACAATGTGAGTGCGTGTACATACATGCAGGCAATACACTCATGCATATAAAATAAATAAAAATAATAAAAACATTAATGTAGTCCAAAAATGATACCCAACACACACACACACAGGCACACACATTACACCCTTTAAACTAGGCATCTAAATAAGTTTAATAAATGCAAAAATGAAGTGGTCATAAGTTTGCTACTCAGTTACTTTCAGAAACTCAGAGGGCGGAGCACCATGTGGGTCCATACACAAAACGACACATAGAAACAATTGCATTAATTCAGGGAATTCTCCTGAGGGCACACTAGGATAGCATAGGCTTAATATTTTTCATGGTTATACGAATTAGAGCTCTCCTCAGTATCCTTGTTTGTCTGAGTCCCAAGTAGTTCAACAGAACCTCAGTGGCTCACAAGAGCCTCAGAAGACATTTTAAATCTTTCCTGTCATATAACAAACACCTAAAGTGTTCAACAGAACTCCAGATTTTCTGAAAAGAACATTCAGAGAGACAAGACCTGCCATAGAGTAAATCAGCCCAAATGGCTCAACAGAATTCAAACAGTTCAAAGAGCTTCAAAGCAAAGGAAAGCAAAGCTCAGGATGCACTGAGAGCCAGAAAATAGTGAGGGTCAGACCTCAGGTCCTGTAGGTCCAAACACCCATTCCCCAGCATCACCCAATAGAGACAGAAAGTAGCAATGTTGGCTGGAGTGGAAGGTTAAGAACTCCCTGAAATAACGTGATTCCCGCAGCTGTGTGGACTGCTGCAACCAGAGTCAACTTGCTGCAGGTAGCTGACACCCAGAATGTCTCTTTCTCCCAGCTGGGCTTGCCAAAATTGTTACTGGAGTTTTCAGGGTCAAAGCCTGTGTCCTGACAGCCCCAACAAATGATGCTTTGTCCCCTGAACTCAAAATGCCAATTAAAGAGACAAGTGACAGTAAGAATCAGAGAAAGATTTATTCAATGTGGCCCTACTGGGAAGAGGAACAAACAACAAGGTCCAGTGGACCCCCTCCCCATCTTCAGAGTATCAGCATGAGGGGTGGTTTAAAGAGAGGGCAAGAGATACTCATAACTAAGCAGTCCTGCTCAGGATGTTATTGGTCCATCATGATCCAGACTGCAGCATGTCCTATGAGATAGTCTGAAAAAAGAAAGAGAGGACACAAAGTTGGGAGTAGATCTGGGAGGGGGATTAAGGGGAAGTGTTGAAGGTGAAGCTATTGCATGAAATTCTCAGTGAATTTATAGAGATAGAGACAGATGATATGTGATAGATAGATAGATAGATAGATAAATAGATAGATAGATAGATGATAGGTAGAGATAGGCAGAGTAGTAGACGGACTGATGAGTTGTCATAATTGTGTGATCTCTTCCTCAGAGAGGCTCCTCCTCCTGCGCTGGAACCAGGATTTAGCCTTTCCCTTCCCCATACTTGGGATTCAGGAGTCCAACAGCCAAAGGGAGGGGTGTAATGTCTCTTTAGAATATCTTCATTCCCAAGACTGTTAAAAGCTGCTTCAAAATAACCAAGGCTCTCTTCTGATCAACCTTCCTAAACCATGCTTTCACTCCCTTTCAGCAGTGCTCTAGAATTCCACTGTAAAATTGCTCAGCAGAGGCATCTGGCTCTTGGCATTCTTCCAAGGGTACAATTCTTCCTCCTCCTCCTCCTCCTCCTCCTTCTCCTCCTCCTCCTCCTCCTCCTCCTCTTTTTCTTCTTCTGTTTTGATTTATTCATTTTTTTTTTTTTTGAGACAGGGTCTCCCTATAGCCCCAGCTGGCCTGGAACTCGTTCTGTAGACCAGGCTGGCTTTGAACTCACAGAGATCTTCTTGTCTCTGCCTTCCGAGTGCTAGGATTAAAGGTGTGCACCACTACGCCAGGCTTTGATTTATTCATTTTTATGTGTATGAGTGTTTTGCCTGCAACTATGTGGGAGAGTGGAATGGCCCCGGAGACCAGAAGAGGGTGTTGGATCCCCTGAACTGGGGTTATAGATAGTTGTTAGCCACTCTCTGGTGCTGAGAACCAAACTTAAGTCCTCTGTAAGAGCAGCTAGTGCTCTTAACCCCTGATCTCTCCAGCCCCAATCTCTTTTTTTTTTTTTTGTCTTTTTGAGACAGGGTCTCCCTGAAGCCCCAGCTGTCCTGGAACTCACTTTGTAGACCAGGCTGGCCTTGAACTCACAGAGCTCATCCTGCCTCTGCCTTCCAAGTGCTGGGATTAAATGTGTGTGCCACCATGCCCGGCCCCCAATCTCTTTTTTTATTTATTTATTTTTATTTTATTTATTTTTGTATGTGTATAAATGTACTGTCTGCATGCAAGTTTGTGCACCTGTGTCGTGCAATGCCGCGGAGTTCAGAAGAGGGTGTCGGATTCCCCTGGAACTGGAGTTCTCCTGGAATTGGAGTTTCAGATGGTTCTCGGCCGCCATGTGGGTGCTGGGGATCGAACCCGGGTCCTCTGTAAGAGCGGTCAGCGCTCTTAACCGCTAGGCCATCTCTCCAGCCCCAACCTCTTCTTTATATCTTGCTTCTTCTAGGAATTTCTTCTCATTTTCACCAGACATAGTGGTGGAAAAAAGATAGATAGATAGATAGATAGATAGATAGATAGATAGATAGATAGATAGATAGATAGATGATAGACAGATAGATGATAGATAGATAGAATTCTTCCCTTCTCCAAGCCCCTTTTATTTCTTATAACCAGTAAGAAATCATTTTTCCCCCTGCTGCACTTGCGTGGCACTTTGTTTATATGTCTTTACATCATTTGTGGTGATGTCTTTGTTTATACGTCTTTAGGTCATTTGTGGTGATGTCTATGTTTATGCATTTTACATCATTTGTGGTGATGTCTTTGCATCACAGTTCCCCAGATTCATTTCTGCTTACTGAAGTGGAAGCTTTTTGGGGACAAGAACTGGGCCACGTACATCATTGTGTTCCATTGAGTTCAGTACACTGCACACAGGAAATACTCAGTGTTGAATGAATGAATGAATGAATGCTCAGATGAATAGAGTCCAGTTGAGTAGTGGGCATGCTCCCACTGGCTTCTGAATGCTGATTTTGAGGAATTTCATTAATAAATTAAACTTTCAAATCTGCTGCTCAGCTCTGCCTTACCAACAAATAATCCCTACATCCAAATCGACAACACTGATATCAAAATCCTGCTTTACAAAAGCAAAACAAAACAAAACAGAAACCAGGAAACAGGGATCTAGATTCATTAATTTGGGATTTAGCAACTGGTGATTGTCTAGTTGTTTCTTTTTATTTATTTGCTGAGCTAATTCCCTAAAGAGATGTGCTCCTTATCTATCCTTTGGTCACCTAAAGATAGAATTCCTTAAGAGAAGGCAAGACAGATGCTCAATTTTTTTCCCTTTAAAAAATTTATTTGTGGGAATAAGAACCAAATAATCAAGCTCAAAAAAGTAGCATATTTGGCTGGGTGTGGTAGTGCAAGCCTTTAATCCCAGCACTAGAGAGGCAGAGGTACAGGCAGAGGCAGGCAGATGTCTGTGAGTTCAAGGCCAGCCTGGTCTACATAGTGAGCTCCAGACCAGCTGGATCTACCGGGAAACCCTGTCTCAAAAAGTCAAAAACAAACAAACAAACAAAAAACTAGAAAAGAACGTATTTAAAGCTTCAGACAAGGAGGGCTTGGTTACTAAAGATGTTAGTACTCCACATGCACAGGTCCATCAATGCTGACCAGGCACTGAAAGGGGTCTGGGGTCAAGGAACAAATGAGTCTGGATGATAATCAAGTTAGCCAAGTCCTTGGACTGGAACAAGAGAATAGATTCCTTGAGGCCATCCCTAGAACTGCCTGTGACCCACTGGTCATAAGATGAAGAGGACATTAGAAACTTATTTGAAATACTTTGACTTAAGAAAAGAGTCTCAGGGTTGCCAGGCATGGTGGTGCACGCCTTTAATCCTAGCACTTGGGAGGCAGAGGCAGGCAGATCTTTGCGAGTTCAAGGCCAGCCTGGTCTACAGAGTGAGTTCCAGGACAGCTGGGGCTACAGGGAGACCCTGTCTCAAAAAGACCAAAAAAAAAAAAAAAAAAACTCAGGGTTGAAGTGGCTCAGTGGTTAAGAACACCAGCTGCTCTTGTGGAGGACCTGGGATCCATTCCCAGCACACAAATAGTAGCTAAGAACCCTCTGTAACTGCAGTGCTAGGGAAACCATTGCCCTCTTCTGGCCTCAGGCATTGCATATCATGGGTACACATATATGCATACAGACAAAACAGTCATATGCATAAAATAAACAAACAAATAAATTAATTAATTAAAGAAGAAAGAGTCTCCAGGATACTCCACATGCACAGGTCCATCAATGCTGACCAGGCACTGAAAGGGTTCTGGGTTCACAGAACAAATGAGTCTGGATTATAATCCAACTAGCAGCAGACCTTGACATTGTTCATGTGATATGATGCTGGTTTTGCAAGCGTGAAGAGTATGTAACGGGAAGATTGAGGCTGCTCGCCAATGTGTAGCAGGTTTAACTGCCTGTGAGGATGCCCTGAGAGCACACTACACAAAGCTGTGAGGGTGAAATGTAAGTTGCAATGGAAATACCAGGATACTGGAGACACCAGGAATGTGGAATGTCTGATGAAGAAAGCAGCAGGCAAGTAATGAAGCCAGCCAGAGAGAGAAGCCACTTGGGTTGGAAATGGTGATGCCAGGCGGCAGGACTGCCCAAGCCTGTTGGAGCCAATCCGGACACCATGTGCTGTGGATGTCAGACCCAAAGCCACAAAGTTATGGTTTTTCCTCCTGGTTTTGGCCTTGATTTGTTCTGATTTTCCTTGTAATCTTCTTGATCCTTTCAGAATGGGAATATTTATTCTCAGCCATTGCATGGTGGAAGCTAATAATTTGGTTTTATTATTTACAGAGATTCACAACCACTGGTCTCAGAGGAGACTTTGAACTTGAGATTTTAGACATGTTGGGAATGTTAAGACAACTTTGGGGACTCTTGAAATGGAGCACATTCATTTTACATTCTGAAATGGCCATGACCCTTTGAGGTCATAAGCACAGTGCCACGGTTCAAATATGAAAATACTCCAATAGCTTATGCCTTAAACCCTTGGTCTCTAGTGGTGCTATTTGGGGAGACTGCAGAAACTTTAGAAGCCAGGATATCATTAGAGGAAGCAAGCCACTGGGAGAGTGTTCTTTATTTTAATTTTTTAATTTTTTTTTGTTTTTTTGTTGTTTTTTTTTATCTTCAATACAATGAGATTTTACTCCAACCAAAAGAGAATACAAGCGATACCAAGAAAATTAGAATGCTACACAGTCTACAAGTTATCAATATCATAGCTAAAATTACCAATGCAAGGACACCACTCATTTCCATGCTCACAGTTGCAGTGACATACAAGTATGAGGACTGGAGAGGGGAGAAGGGGTAAAATTGTCATTCTCATATTCCTGACCCAAACAGAGGCCAGCAATGTCAACAAATACAACAACTAGACATATAAGTCAATCTTGTTTAGGGCTTGCCTAAAATTCGAGTTTTTTATTCAACTCTCTTAAATGGTAACAAAACTGGCTCACAGAGGAGACTCAATTAATGAGAAAACCTTGCTGTCATTTGCAGAATATTAAAAATATCTATGTGTTACATTAATTATATAACCCATGCATAAAAATCTCTACCATTTTCAAAGTAAAATGAATAAAGTATGATGGTATATAAGAGAGTGTTCTTTAATGTTCTTTAATATTCCTGATCTCTTCCTGTCGCACTGTGCATCCTGACTTCCGTGGTGTGGGCCTCCAGCCTCTGCTCTCCAGGTCCCTTCCCACTGTCTCCTGCTCAGGCGCATGGGAGCAAGCAGGGAAGACTCCATGTGATCACAGTGAATAATCTCTAGTGCTCCGCTGGATCTGCTTTCCTATAAGTTTTTTGAAGAATCTTGAGGGGGATTTATTCAAAGGTACTAGCTTATATCTCATTATAGATCATAATAGTTCTCTCTTAAATGTTAGATAGAAATCAGAAATGGGGGCATGTTGTCCAGGGTTTTTCAACGACAGATTTTTGTCATGGATTCATCTTCCTTTCTTGTTGTATATAACCTTCATCAGGTTTTCCATTTCTTCATGAATCTGTCTTGGTGAAGAGTGATCTGAAGAAATCTAGGAAGTTGTCCATTTCTTCTGTGCTATGAACCTTTAGTGTACATTTGTTCATAACAGTCGCTAATTATCTTTTTGTTTCAGTGATCTCAGTTCAAATGTCTTTTTCCACTTCTGGTTATATTTCGTTGAGCTCTTTCCCATTGTTTTTTTTTTTACTGTTATTCTATCTAAATGTATTTCTGTTTGGGTTCTTTTTTTTTTTTTTTATTTTGTCTTTTCAAAAAGAGGCTCTGCTTGTTCATCATTGTTATTTTGTTTGAATCATTATTTCCTTTGTGTCTGCTCCTTACTACTCATTTTGACCTGGAGTTCAGGTGATTTACTAGCTCTTTGATATGCCAGAAACATATTCTTTTCATTACGTTGTGGTGTGTGTATGTGTGTGTGTTGTGTGTGTGATATGGGTGTTGTGTGGGGTGTGGTGTGTGTATGTGTTGTGTGTGTGATGCTTGTGTGTGTGGTGTGTGTGTGTGTCCCCACACAGGTCCACAAGTATTTGGAAGTCAGAGGAAAACTTGCAGAAGTCAGTTCTCTCCTTTTACCATGTGAATCTCAGGGAATGAGTGAGGTTCTCAGGCTGGCTCGCAACAATATTTATCCACGAAGCAATCTGTGACCACATTTTTATTTGAAGTCTTTTGATTTTTTTTTTTTTTTTGAGACAGGGCTCCCCTAGTAGCCCTCAGGTGGCCTGGACTCACTCTGTAGACAGGCTGGCCTGAACTCATAGAGATTCCGCCCTGCCTCTGCTCCAATTACATGATAAAAAAGCGTCACACCAGATCTGCTGCCACCACGCCCAGCTTAAAGATGGTTCTTAGCTGCCATGTGGGTGCTGGGAATCAATCCCCGGTCCTCTGCAAGTGCAGTCGGCACTCTTAACTGCTGAGCCATCTCTCTAGCCCCTGAAGTCTTTTGATTTTTAAAAAATACATATATTATTCATTCTTTGAGAATTTCATAAATACATTGGCTTTTTAAAATTACATGTTGAAAGATGAGAAATGGAAGAACATTTCCACTTTCAAATAAAATGGCCTACAGATTAGTATTTTACACTTTTATGACCTCAAATTCATGTTAATCATAAAAATGTACTTTCATAAAATTTAAAACATCATAGCAATTAATAGCATTTTTCTTACCTTTTTCTCTTATTCTCATTATAATTAACAGATCTTTTTGATTTTTATATGTCTTTCTGATTTTTTTTAATGTAGATGTATATTGTAGATGTGCACTGTTAGAAACTGCCCACCTGGGCTGGAGAGATGGCTCAGCAGTTGGGAGCACTGGTTGTTCCTACAGAGGACGCGGGTTCAATTCCCAGCAGCCACATGGTGCTGGCAGCTATCGTGGCTCCTGTTGCAGGGGACCTGACACCCTCTTCTGACCTCAGGCATTATGTGATGTGGGGGCTAGGGAGATGGCTTAGTGGTTAAGAGCACTGGCTGCTCTTATAGAGCACCCAGGTTTGACTCCTAGCACCCACATGATGACTAACAACCGTCTGTAACTCCAGTTCCAGGGGAATCCATACCCTCTTTTGACCCCCTTGGGCATCGCATAGCATGGGTGCACTTATACATGTGCAGGCAATACACTCATACACATAATATAAAAATAAATAAAATGGAACAAATCATTTGTTTTTATTTTATGTGTTTGTATATAAGTGCACCTGTGTCATGCAATGCCCATGGAAGCGGGAAGAAGGCATCAGATCCCCTGGAACTGGAGCTACAGATGTGTGTGCTGGGAACTGAACCCCCATTCTCTACAAGAGCAGCCAGTGCTCTTAACTGCTGAGCCATCTCTCCAGCCCAATTTTTTTCCCTTTACTTTCCGGTTTTCAACATATTTCAGTCCCCTTTAATCCTCCAAACGTAACCAACTCTTTAAAGATTTTGTTTTGGGGGCTGGAGCAATGGCTCAGCAGTTGAGAACACCGCTGCTCTTGCAGAGGACCTGGGTTTGATTCCAGCATCCATGTCGTGCCTAACAGCTGTTTGTAAGGTAACTCCAGTTCCAGAGAAATCCAACACCCTCTTCTGACCTCTGGCAGCATTGAATAACATGAGTTCACTTACACACGTAGGGAATACACTCATACACATGAAATAAAAGTATTTAAAAATAAAATATAAGCCGGGTGTGGTGGCACATGCCTTCAATCCTAGCACTTGGGAGGCAGAGGCAGGCGGATCTTTGTGAGTTCAAGGCCAACCTAGTCTACAGAGCGAGTTCCAGGCCAGCTGGGGCTACAGGGAGACCCTGTCTCGAAAATATAAAAAAATAAAATATAAAAATTGTTTTGGTGTGTTATTTTTGTTTTTCTGTGATAGAAATTGAATCCAGCATCTTACATAGACTACATAAGTACTCTATCATTGAGATATATTATCAGTCCTTTTTGTATTTTTCTTTGAGTCAGGGTCTCATTAAGTTACCCAGGCTGCCTTGAATTAGCTTTATAGCCCAGGCCCATCTCAAACTTGAGATTCTCCTGACGAGCAACTAAAATTGCAAGCATATACCCAGGTGCCCAGCTCTGACTTCACTTTTTAAAAGCATTTCATGGGCTGGAGAGATGGCCTAGCAGTTAAGAGCGCTGACCGCTCTTGCAGAGGACCCGGGTTCGATCCCCAGCATCCACATGGCGGCTGAGAACCGTCTGAAACTCCAATTCCAGGAGAACTCCAGTTCCAGGGGAATCCGACACCCTCTTCTGACCTCCACGGCATTGCACGACACAGGTGCACAGACTTGCATGCAGACAGTACATTCATACACATACAGAAATAAATAAAATTAAAACAAAATTTTTTAAAAAAGCATTTCATTATAAACCCAAGGATTTAAGATATTCAAAAGATTTTAATCCTTAGCAATTTTTGTTTGTATCAACATTCCACTCGTCTCAGTTTTTTCCAGTGGAGGAACCTTCCTCCTCCTCCTCCTCCTCCTCCTCCTCCTCCTCCTCCTCTTCCTCCTTCTTCCTCCTCCTCTTCTTATTTTTGATCTTTTTGAGACAGGGTCTCCCTGTAGCCCCAACCAACACAAAGCTTACTATGTAGACCAGGCTGGCCTCAAATTCACAGAGATCCACCGGCCTCTTTCCCCCTTGTGCTGGGATTAAAGGCGTGCTCCACCATGCCTGGCCATTGGAGGCTTCTTTATGCACTTCCCAGAGTCTTTTTGACATGGTGTTAGAAGAATTTGATTGTGTCTTTGCTAGGTATAATAGAAAGTTCCATGGGGCTGGAGAGATGGCTCAGCGATTAAGGGCACTGACTGCTCTTGCAGAGGACCCAGGTTCAATTCCTAGCACCTACCCTGTCTTTAGAGCTGGGCGTGGTGGCGCATGCCTTTAATCCCAGCACTTGGGAAGCAGATGCAGGTGGATCTCTGTGAGTTCAAGGCCATCTTGGTCTACAGAGTTAGCTCCAGGCCAGCTGGAACTAAAGGGAGACCCTGTCTCAAAAATACCAAATAAAGAAGTAAGAAAAAGAAAGAAAGAAAGAAATAAAGAAAGAAAGAAAGAAAGAAAGAAAGAAAGAAAGAAAGAAAGAAAGAAAGAAGTTCCAGATCTACTTTATACTTTTCCTGTCCTATTTCTAGAATCAACTTATGGGCTGACTCACAAATTGTGGAATTTTTGTTGCACATTACTTTTTTCATTTTAAAGTTATATTTCATTATATTAAAACCTCATTTTTGATATGGCCTTATCTGTGTTCATTTTCTGTGATCTGAGTTAAGTCTGCCCCTCTAAAAAGGTTTGACATTTGTTCTTGTCAAATGTTTCCATATACAATTAATTTTTCAGTTTAAAATTTCCAAGTGTGTGGTGTGTTGTGTGTGTGTGTGTGTGTGTGTGTGTTGTATATACATGTATGTGCATGTGGGTGTGTGGCTGGGTGTGCAAGTATATGTATGTGGGGGTCAGAGGTCAATGTTAAATGTCTTTAGTTACGTCCCACCTTATTTTGGAGACAGGGTCTCTCGTTGAAGCTGGAACTCACTGATTTGACTAGGCTGGCTAGCCATTGGCACCAGGGATCGTCTGCCTTTGCCTCCACAGTACTTAGGGACTATAGATCACATCCATCCTTTTACATGGGTCCTGGGGATCTGAACTCAAGTCCTCATGTCATTTCCCCATTTCCTAGTTTAATTTTTGGCTTGAATGTCCTAGAGATATGTGGCTTATACCAATATAATTCTCAAAAATATGTAGTAAAGGATGACATTGAACTCCTGATCCTCCTGCTTCTACCTTTCAAGATTGAGGTGTGCATCACCATGCCTGGCCTAAAAGCAATAGACTATTGAGGGTCTGTTGTCTAGAAGACTCACTACATTCTGCCTGAAGGAATCTAGACAGGCAGCACAGATGACCTTGGGGCTGAGTTCAGTAGAGAGGTATTTCTTCTTGCAGGTAAGACTAGAACAGACCTGTGTCTTTGTTATTTCCCTATTATGACCAAAAAAGGTCTAGTTCACGCTCTGACTAAAGGACCATGTTCTTCCAGGGCATCTATTAATTTCCAGTGTTATTTTCTGTCCCCGTTGTTTAAAATTTTTTTTCTGAATGTATATGAGTGCATTGCCTGAATATAGATAGGTGCACCTGTGTCATGCAATGCCTGAGGAGATCAGAAGAGGGCACCGGATCCCCTGGAACTGGAGTTACAGTTGTTAGCTGCCATGTGGGTGCTGGGAATTGAACTCCAGTCCTCTGCAAGGGCAGCCAGTGCTCTCAACTTCTGAGCCATCTCTTCTATCCCTATTTATTTTTATTTTATGGACATTTGCCTGCATGTGTGTGTGTACACCATATGTGCACCAGGTGGCCTTGGAAGCCAAAAGAGTACCCCAGAACTAAAAGACAGTTGTGAGAGCTATGCAGGTACTGGGAACCAAACTTGAGTCCTCCCCTTAGCTGATGAGCTATCTCTCCAGACCCTAAATGAAACAGCTTTTATTTATTTTTTTGACAGTGTTTGGTTAAAAAATATCTAAACACCAGGCTTTTGATTACTGAATAATCAAAGCCCCCAACTTGCCCATCTATATATTTTTTATTCTTGGACAGAGAAAGAGAAAGACAGGGTGACATGTCCTAGACTTTGCTTTCATAAGAGCTCATTGTGCATTTAAAATAATGCTTAAAGTATTTTAGTAAACAGTTAGTTATAGGTGCTTTGTAGCATGAGAGTTTCTAGAAAAGTCTAGATTTACATATTGCTGGAAACAGTGTGCCAAGCATTTCTGCACCCATCAACCCCCCCCCCATCTTTTCACAGTCCGTGGGGAGAAAATGTGGAATAAAGATGTAAGTGCTCCCCAGTCACTCAGACTTACTTGGAGTCTGATAAGCAAAAAACAGTAGAGCATAACTTTCCTGACCAACATTCTGTTTATGCTTTGAGGATTTTATTAACATTTGGTTTTGTTTAATTTTACCCATATTCTTTTTCTCAGTTATGAGCGTGTGGTGGTTTGAATGAGTGTCCCCCATAGGCTTTAAGTATTCAGACATTTTGTCTCCAGTTGGTGGCACTGTTCTTGGAGGTC
This sequence comes from Rhizomys pruinosus, assembly GCA_009823505.1. Taxonomy (NCBI): domain Eukaryota; kingdom Metazoa; phylum Chordata; class Mammalia; order Rodentia; family Spalacidae; genus Rhizomys; species Rhizomys pruinosus. Next base: position 709,027 of record VZQC01006492.1, read on the forward strand.
TTAGAAGGTGTGGCCATGCTGGAGGAAGTATGTTACTGGGGGCAGGCTTGGTGAGTTTAACAAGCCTTGTGGTCTTCTCTCTCTCTCTCTCTCTCTCTCTCTCTCTCTCTCTCTCTCTCTCTCTTTCTCTCTCTGCTTCCTGTGCTCATTGTGAGATGTGACCCTTGGCTTGCTGCTCCAGCCCCGACCACCATGCTTCCTGCCACAATGGACTCTGATTCCCTGGAACTGTCAATTGTAAGCTCAAATAAACTCTTCCTTTTGTATCACAGCAACAGAAAAGTGACTAATACAGAGCGTTATGGGGGTTCTAATGGTTTCTTGGACATCAAATAGCTCCTAAAGCAGCCGTGATGGATTGAGTGTGAATGAAGCAAACAGGGGTCAAATTTCCCTTGAAATACAGATGGATTTAATAATTAGCAGGAAAGCTCTTCATAATTAGGAAAAAATTGGGGGGAATAATGTTCAAGATGCTTGAGAAATGGAGAATGCTTCTTCATTGTACTGTCTTAAGATTATACGGGGCTGGAGAGATGGCCTAGCGGTTAAGAGCCCCAACTGCTCTTGTGGAGGACCTGGGTTCGATTCCTAGCACCCACATGGTGGCTAAGAACCATCTTGAATTCCAGTTCCAGGGGAATCTGATGCTCTCTTCTGACCTCCAAGGCATTGCACGACATGGGGGCACCAACCTACATGTAGACTGTACACTCATACACATAAAAAATAATAAATTAAGACTATAGCCTTCCTCTGGAACTCTGATGTCATAGCTACATCTCAACTAGGAGATGAAACTGTGTAACACAGTTTCTAGCTTACAATAAGAAAGTACACTTCTTTGTGAGTTCAAGGCCAGCCTGGTCTACAGAGTGAGTTCCAGAACAGCTGGGACTACAGGGAGACCCTGTCTCAAAAAAAAAAAAAAAAAAAATACGGAGTTCTTTTTTATTTTATTATTTATTTTTACTTTAAATGTATGATATGTGTGTCTATGTGTGGGGTATGTACACATGAATGCAGTTGCTTGTGGAGGACCCAAGTGAGTATTGGATACCCCTAGAGCTGGAGTTATGGGCAGTTGTGAGCCTCCCAACATGGATGTTGGGAACAGAATTCACATTTTCTGCAAGAGCAGCCTATACTCTTCATCACTGAGCCATCTGTTTATCCTGGGAGTTTTTTTTTTTTCCCTAGCTCCAGTTTTTAAGCATTTTGTTGTTGTTGTTGCTGTTGTTTGGGGTTCATATAGCTAAGCTGGCCTCACACCTGCTGTATTGCAGGGACGATCAGCAATTTCTGGTCCTCCTGCCTTCACCTCATGAGTGTGGGGATTTCAGGCTTGGCCTCTACACCCAGTCTATGTGATATTGTGGGTCACATCCAGGGCTTTGTCCATGATACTTGGCCAACAGAGCTACATCCCTAGGCCATTTTTCAAATGTTTTAAACACCTTCAATTTATTTCTATGGAAGAAACTTCTTTCACACCTGCACTCATGAGTTCCCATTGTGGTAAAAGAGTCAACGTACAAATAAAAGCAACAGATTATTCAGGGTCTGGTGTAGAGAAGAGACACTACAGTCATCTAGACAGGCAGCACAGATGACCTTGGGGCTGAGTTCAGGAGGAAGAGCTTCTTGCCTGGTGGACTTCGAGGGGCAGAGGAGCAGCACAGGTAAAGACTCAGGTTGGGGAGCTGCTTAGAAATGTGAAGGAACTGTAGTTAACATGGGAGGCCAAAGTACCGTAGAGAAGAGGGGAGCTCAGAGAGATGGCGGCAGAGCCAGGCACTGACAAAGAGGGATCGTTCCCAGACTCTCGGGCTTGAAATGTCATCACAGCATTCAAGGCTCACTTTGCATAGATGTACTGCAGGGTAACCTTTCCTGAGGAATAATCTACATACAGTAAATGCATACACCTGTGTAACCACTCCCATTCAGGCTAGAGAATTTTACCACCACTTTGACACCTTTCCTGTGGCCTTCTAAGTCTACCCCTCTCCACAGCCAGGCAACCAGTATAGATGTGTCGTTTCAGCTTCTCCTAAACAGAACCATGTACTGTATATTTTGGGTCTGGAATCTTTTGCTCGGCTTGGTGTTTCTGAAGATTATTCAGGTTGAAAAGCTCATTCCTTTATGACTGCGGCTTCATTACATTTGTATAACTCACTGTCAACCGAGTCATCTGTTGACTGGACATTTGTGTCATTTCCAGGTTCTGGCTTTTAGAACATGCTATGAACATTCGTCAACACTCCCTGTAACATGCGTTGTAGCTAATAAATCTAGAAGACCCCACTCCCCACCCCACTAGCAAAGGTAGAAGTGGGGGGGGGCTGGCAGTAGGGGAGGCAGCATGAAGAGCTCCCCCAGGACAGCATAATCACAGTCCCTCACTCTTCTGACAAGAATAATTGCTGCAAGGAGCAGTCATGTGACCCAAGAATGTTACTCAGAATTTTTCTTTGAAGTAGGGATGATTTTTCCACATGGTTTGCTAAAATGAGACCTTGTGAGCCTGAAGCTGCCATATTTTACCTGCTGCACAGAGAGGTGTTGGTTGGTGGGAGGGAATGAGAACCACGCAGAGGAAAAGCAGGCCGGGTAGAGACAGGAGAACCTGGCCTCCTCTGGGAGCGAGACTGAAGACTGACAGCAGCCCGGGTTGAGACCTAGTAAGAGGCTGGAGACAGGAGAAAGGAATCCTGCCATCCTCTCAATATCCTGGTGTCCGCAGGGCCAGTCTTTCTTCAATGTGAAGTGAGGCAGAGAAGCTGCTAGCTTAGGTGGGGACAGAGGAGAGACCAGGGTCTTTCTCTGTGGAGAAAGCAAAATGGTTTCCCTTCCATCCTCCTCTCTGCCCATCCTCAGTGGAGCTCAGCAGATGTATGTGACACCTGCCTGTTTAGTGACCATAAGATTGAGTCTGAGGACAGGAGATGAGGAGACAGTCTCTGCCTTCCAGAAGCTCACGCAGTGAAGGAGGAGGAAAGCGCATGCTGTCTGGGGCAAGGACACTAGCAGCTAAGACTTAGAGGGCAGAGTGAGAGGCAGACAAGAGCGCTGCAGAGGACGAGAGACATGGAGTGTTCTAGAATGTGTGGTGAAAGGTGGGGCAGCTGGACTGGTCATGAAAGTTCCCAAAGCCACAGTGCACAGTAAGCTTATATTATAGACATTAAGAACTTAGCCAGAGCTCCTGTAACAAAGCATCACAGACTGGGTGGCTTAAGCAACAGAAATGTTTGTTCAAACTAGTGTGAGAACTTGTTGGCAAGTTTGGTTTCTTCAGAGGCATCTCTCTTTGCCTATAGATGGGTTTGTCTCCATGCTGTCTTCCCTTTGGGTTTCTCTATGTCTACATTTCCTTTCTTATGGGTTCATCAGTCAGAATGAGGTAGCATTGACTGCAATGGCCTGTTCTTATTTTAATTTCCCCCTAGTTACCCAATCTTCCAATACTGGCACATTCTAAAACATTCTGGGTTAGACTTGGACAGACAGTTCAGGTCACAGAAGGAGCCATTGAAGAATTTTTAACAATTATTTTTATTTTTATGTATTGTGTGTATTGCCTGCATGCAGGTAGGTGCATCTGTATTGTGCATTGCCCATGGAGGTCAGAAGAGGGCGTTGGATCCCCTGGAACTGGAGTTATGGCTGGTCGTTAGCTGCCATGTGGGTGCTAGGAATCAAACCCAGGTCCTCTGCAAGACCAGCACTGCTCTTAACTGCCAAGCTATTTCTCCAGCCGCACTATTGAAGAATTTTAAGAGGGTAAGGACATGAACATATTCTATACTTCTGAAATGTTAATGGTGACAGTATGAAGGATGGGTTGAAGGATGACAAAACTAGATACCAGAATGTTTGTCTGAGGCTTTGGGAATTGTCCAGACGAGGTTGTTATACAACAGTCTACACAGTAGATTCTTATGACTCTAAAATGTGTAAAGAATTCTTGCCACAAGCAAGCAGACAGTTCTGAAGAAGCAGATACCAGCTCTGCATCTGTTAATTCAGTTCTAAGGCAATCAACCTGGAGATTGCATCTCATGCCTCAGATTGAAGGTTATGTTTCTTTTTATATTTTTTAATTTAATTAATTAATTTATTTATGTGTATGAGTGTACTGTCTGCATGCAGGTCTGTGCACCCGTGTCGTGCAATGCCGCGGAGGTCAGAAGAGGGTGTCAGATTACCCTGGAACTGGAGTTCTCCTGGAATTGGAGTTACAGATGGTTTTCAGCTGCCATGTGGGTGTTGGGGATCGAACCCGGGTCCTCTGCAAGAGCAGTCGGTGCTCTTAACCACTAGGCTATCTCTTTAGCCCCTGAAGTCTGTGTTTCAAAGCCCCCTACATACATACACTATGGATATCAATTGCCAAGTCCTAGGTTGTTTTATTTGTGGTTCTGATGAATCAGTTAAAAGTGGAGGTTTCCACAACTTTCTTGGATTTGAGTAATCTGCTTGAGCAGCACACAAAGCTTAGAGGGACACTTAAATTTACCACTCCATTCTAAAGGATATGACAAGGGACCCTGATGAAGAGATGCACACACAGAGGTGTGGACGGTGCAGAGCATCCACACTGCGTTCGTGCTGCCCATCTTCCAGGACCTCCACATGTCCAGCTACCCAGAAGCTCTCCAAATCCTGTCCTTTTGGCTATTTTATGGACACTTTATTACCTAGGGACAACTGCTAATACAAAGAACAGGAAAACCCGGCAAGGTCTGCGTATTTAGGTTCTCTCGGCCCCTCTGTAATGTTCCTTCCTCTAGAGTATGGTGCAGGACACATCTCAGATGAGGAGATTCATATGAGCTATTCTCAGACAAGGTAGGCCAGAGAACTTAATTGTGACAAATTAAAGGCCAGGAAGTGGGGGACAATTAGAATTGCTATGAACCCCTATGGAAAAGAAAATTCTAGCTTCTAGAACTTCCCTTGAGAAGCAAGGAACCATGAAAAAGGTCCAAATAACTATCATAATATCACAATGGATGAGTGTAAGATCCCAAAAGCCTATTCTAGATGCTTCCTGATTAGAAGGCAACTCACTGAAGTGTAAACATATCTGGCTTATGAGAAGCTGATGAGCCTCCCCCAAATATGCTTTTCCATATTTTCTCTGAAGGAAGAGAAGAAGTGGTATGAAGTAGGTATGAGTTCTCTGAAGGATTCTTCAGCTACATTTTAGCTTTCCTAAAGTCTTCCAGGCTCCCTCAGTACAGAGCCTATTCCTTTACTTGATGCTGTTTTTGTTATCATTCATATTTTTGTTATGGAGATTTGTTTTTTTTTTAATTTTTATTTATTCTTGAATGTGTATGAATGTACTGTCTGCATGTAGGTTTGTGTACGCGTGTCATGCAATGCCGCGGAGGTCAGAAGAGGGCGTTGGATCCCCCTGGAACTGGAGTTAAAGACGGTTTTCAGCCGCCATGTGGGTGCTGGGGATCGAACCTGGGTCCTCTGTAAGAGCGGTCGGTGCCCTTAACTGCTAGGCCATCTCTCCAGCCCGAGATTTGTTTTTGATATGGCAGAATCACCAAATGAAATCTTCACAGTGTGGAACTGGGATCTTCTTGGATCTAGTATCTGGCAAATTACCAGATGACTTATCTTTGGAATTGTTTTATTTTTGGAACCTTGGTTTCCTTATGTATAAATAAGGATATAAATAATAATAGTAGCATCTACCTCTCACGATTGTTGAAAGAATAAAATAAGATACAGAATGAAAGTTTTTGTTCTTGTTTCATTGTTAACATGGGTTCTCACATAGCCCAGGGTGGCCTCATACTCTCTTTGTAGCTGAGGATAGATTTAAACTTCTTATCCTACTGCCTCCAGTCCCCAAATTCTGGGATTACAGGTGTGCACCACCATTCCTGGTTTATATGGTGCTAAGAATTGAACCTAAGTCTTTATGCATGTCAAAGCAAGCACTCTCCCAACCGAGCTACATACTCAGACCAAGAATAAGAATAAAAATTTTTTGTAAAGAGCTGTATGCCTGGCATTTATTGCACTTTGGTGTCCATGAAAATACATTTATATTTATAATAGGAGTAGGAAGCAGATAACATGGAACAAACTAGTGGTCATGATCTATTAAGCTGCCTCCTAGAGAGCTGTGAACTGTAGAGATCCTCTTTCTTCCAGACAAGGGTCCCAAATCACAGAAGTTGGTTGGGCAGTAATTCTATCAATGCATGAGAAAAACAAGAGCCTTCTCTGGGGTGTTAGAATCTAATTACCAGGGAAGAAAAACAAGGAGGCTTGATTTGAGTAAATGCTGGGATTTGGACACATGTTTACTGTCACCGAGACAAAGGGAAGGGACCAAAGGACAAAACCAGAGGGAAAAATGGCAGGAGAAGCCAGAGGGGTAAAGTGAAAACAAAGGGCAAACCATAAGAGAATGGAAAGTAAAACCAAGACTCTCCCGAAATGTCTCTTACTTCATGCTTTGTGTTCCTGTCTCATTTTCCTAACTATAAGAAGCTCGGGGAAGAAGGGAAGAAGAGTTCTTTTTTTTTTAATTTTTATTTTTTATTTATTTTTCTCTATGCGTATGAATGTACTGTCTGCATGCAGGTCTGTGCACCCGTGTCGTGCAATGCCGCGGAGGTCAGAAGAGGGCGTTGGATCCCCCTGGAACTGGAGTTAAAGACGGTTCTCAGCCGCCATGTGGGTGCTGGGGATCGAACCCGGGTCCTCTGCAAGAGCAGTCGGTGCTCTTAACTGCTAGGCCATCTCTCCA
>VZQC01006492.1:716345-732024 GCA_009823505.1 Rhizomys pruinosus
GCTAACTGGCCTGGAATATGCTATGTAGACCTTGAACTCATAGAGATCTGCCTGTCTTTGTCTCAAAAATGCTGGGATTAAAGGTGTATGTCACCACACTAGGCCTACACAGAAGACTCAGTAAGGCTTAGTCCTGAGAGGAATGTTCAAATAATAGTCTAGGCCGAGGAAATGACATATTTATAATCTAGGAATGAGAAAGAGTTCAACTGGATTTCATCAAGGCAGGATGATTAACTGATGCAGACGAAGTCAGATATAAAAGAGAGTCTTCTTTTTCAGGCCCGCACAGTTTATAATTTTTTTATTATTTATTTATTTATTTATTTATTTATTTATTTATTTATTTATTTATTTTGGTCTTTTTGAGACAGGGTCTCCCTGTAGCCCCAGCTGTCCTGGAACTCACTCTGTAGACCAGGCTGGCCTTGAACTCATAAAGATCTGCTTGCCTCTGCCTCCCAAGTGCTAGGATTAAAGGTGTGCACCACCACGCCCGGCTAGTTTATAAATATTTTATGAACAGGCTGAAACTACTGCCAGCAGTTGGAACAGGCCTAATCCAGTCCTGTGTATGAGTATAGACTGAGAGGTTTGTAAGTTGAACAGAAGGACCTGTGTCCAGTTGGTCTTTGGAGGTGGACTGCTTACATGTGATTGTCGAGGTCCCAACATTCTACCATCCTTTTTCACTGTGCACATTCTTCTGTGATTTGGTGACCCGTCTGTCTCATTCTTCTGTGATTTCTGTTTCTGATGCCATCCTCATCTCCATGGACATTTCCCAGGCCAGATACCTCAGAGTAACCTCTGACTCTTTCATCATGTGTCAAGAACAATACATTCCTCCATGGTCAATGCCCGCCCCCCACTCAGCTGCCTGACTCAGTTCTCATCTAGATCAATCTATCCTTCAAGTTTCTGCCCTGTATACCTTCTTTGATGCTGTATTAGTCACTTTTCTGTTGCTGTGATAAAACACCATGACCAAAGGAACTTATAAAAGGAAGAGTTTATTTGAGCTTACGATTGACAGTTCCAGGGAATTAGAGTCCATTGTGGTGGGAGGCATGGCAGCCGGGGCTGTAGCAGCAAGCCAAAGGTCACATATTGCAATGAGCACAGGAAGCAGAGAGAGCGACTGGAGACCACAAGGCTTGTTAAACTCACTAAGCCTGCCCCCAATAATGTACTTCCTCTAGCATGGCCACAGCTTCTAAGACCTCCAAGAACAGTGCCACCAACTGGAGACAAATGTCTGAATACTTAAAGCCTGTTGGGGAGACTCATTCAAACCACCACAGATGCCCTATCTCAATTCTCCCACTCCTTGGCTCTGAACAGTCTTTTCTGCAAAGAAATTTCCATAAAGCTGGTTCATACTTAGGTCTCAGGAAGCAGCACCCTTAAGGTCACCTCAACCCGTGTTCCTGTCCTCTCTGTCTAGTATACTTTTTCTATTCCCTACTCTCAGGCCACCTGAATCTTACAGATTTCCAATGCTTTGGGGCTTTCATTCATTTATAACTATGAATTGTCCATCGTGCACTGGACAGTGATAGGTGCTGGAGATATCCAGTGAGAAAAACAGACACTGTGGAGCCCACACTTTCACAAAAAGGTGTGAAGATTTTGACCAAAGGCAGGTGGATCTTTGTGAGTTGAAGGCTAAGCCTGGTCTACAGAGTGAGTTCCAGGACAGCTGGGGCCACAGGGAGACCCTGTCTTGAAAAGACCAAAAAAAAAAAAAAAAAAAAAAATTCGTCATGTTTCTTCCCATAGAATCTTGGTAATATACTTTCCTTGCACGTCTGAAGTTACTTACAATTCAAACATTATTCCTAAGTCCATATTTTTGGTAATTTACCAGGGATGCTTTAAAAATATTTATTATTTTTATTTTATGTGTATGAGTGTTGAGCCTGCATTAATGTAAGTGCACCCATATCATGCAATGCCTGCACAGGTCAGAAGAGGGCGTCAGATTCCCTGGAACAAAAACCAATGTAAGATGGACATTTTCCCCACACCAAGTTAGACTAGATCCTTCAAACTGACAGCCTGTATCTGAAATTAGATTGGCAAGCTAATGGGCAAATTACTGGTCTAGACAAACTTAGTAATGGGAAATAAGGTTGGAGATGCACAATGTATAGAAGGTCTTAGATATCAAGATTCCAAGTTTTCCACTCACTTTAAAGTGTTCCCCTCAGTGTTTAACGAACCTCAACTACTTAGAAATTTGCCTGAAAATAGTGTCTAAGTTAGTCTCTTCTCCCCTCTTGCAAAACTTGGCCCATTGGTTTATACGTCAGCTAATCCACTTTTAAGTCTTCTTTACAGTTTTTTTTTCTAAAAATGAGTCTTCATAGTACCTAAGAAGCAGAGTTACATACTTCGCTCATTACAACCTTCATGGAAATATTTGGATAAATATATCAGGAAACAAAAGTCAGATGTTTTAACTGTCCTAACTTCAGACAAACTGACATTAATCACTGCTCACATAGAAATCAGGAGCGACTTGGGGAACTTGAGTCATTTTGGTACAGGAAGAGCAGCGGTGGGAGAAAGGATAGAGCTTTGTCACCTGTTCCTAATTTAGGACTCTGTTGACCCAGGATGTGACGAGAACTCAGAGCACGAAAGACCCTGAACTTGACAGCAGAGCTGCACTTCATCTTCCTGGGCAGGCCACATCTGGGAATTCCCATGGGAAATCTGTCTCTGGGCTGCCTGCTGTCTCTCATCAACATCTGCTTTGGAGGACAGATGCGGACAGAGTTAAGTTTCTGAGGAAGCGGGGAAGGCCTAGAAATGCTTCAGAGTACAGGCCATGTCCCTTTCTCCTGCTGTACTGGGTTCTATGACCTCGACGCTGTCTTCTCTGGAAGCTGGAGCCAGGCTTCTCCTCCGCAGAAAAGCTGCTGCGGTTCTTGAACGGGCCGTGGGAATTCGCACTGACTGATGAACACCTGAGAGGGCGGCTGGTCTTCAGGGCAGGAACATTTGTGCAGTGTCCTTCTGCCTCCTCCAGGGTAACTGAGTTATTGAGCTTCCTTCTTCCTGTAGCTAAGTTGGAGAGTTATTAGAGGACAAACACAGTCCCATAAAAAGGCCCAATAGAAAGTTGGGGTTCTCCGTACTTGGTGAAATCTCTCGGAAACTCCAGTTCCAGGGGAGCTGACACCCTCTTCTGACCTGTGTGGGCATTGCATGATACGGGTGCATTTACATTAAAGGGCAGGACGCAACACTCACTCTACAAACATAAAATAAAAATAAAAATAAATATTTTTTAAAGCAACCATCCCTGGTAAATTACCAAAAATATGGATTTAGGAATAATGTTTGACTTGTTAAGTAACTTTCAGAAACTGAAGGAAGAGTCGGGGGGGGGGGTGGTTGGGGTGGGACGGGCGGGGGGGAGGGGGGGGGGGGGGGGGGGGGGGGGGGGGGGGGGGGGGGGGCGCGTGTGTGTCTATGGGAAGAAATGACTTACCCGGCTTTATTTCCTTTATGTTATTTAATGGTCCCTTTTTGGCCGAGAACAAAAAAAAGGGTCTCCCTGTAGCCCCACCGCTGGTCCCCCCCCGCCCCCATGGGCCAGTCCCTGGACTGCACTCGTAGAACCAGGACAGCGCCAACCGACACAAGACATAACACGAGCCAGGTGGAGGGCTCGAGGAAAGCGAAGCACACAACACCCAGCGCGGCAGGGACAAGAGACGGGCCTGACTTGAACTCACAAAGTCTCCTGCCTTTGCCTCCAAGTGCTGGGATTAAAGGCATGCGCCACCAGCCCCGCTTGATCCTTCTTTGTCTCCATCCTCAACACCCTTTACCTCCCCCCCTCCCCTGTGCCTGCCACATTCTCCAGACACTTGTAGGTACTGGTAGAAATGGCTGTCTTTGGCCTCTGTGCTGTTACCTGTACTGCTCTCTGAGTCTGGGAAAATTCTTCCCCTCTTTGTTAATAAACCTGTGGCCCTTAGTCTTCTCTAAGCTTCTGGAAGGTAAGGACTAGCTTTCTTTATTTTGCCTGCTATGTACTGTGCTGGATAGCCTTAGGTGTCGATTTGACACACTGGGTTGAGGGAGCCTCAGTTGGGGAATTGACTCCATTGTAATTGGCCTGTGGCCACTCTGTGGAGTATTGTCTTGATTGGTTGAGCATTGTGGGAGGGCCCGCCCACAAGAGTGGTGCCACCCTGGGCAGGTTGTTGTGGACTGTTTAAGAAGGTGGGCTGGGCTTGAGCCAGGGAGCAAGGCTAGTGGACAGCATTCCTCTATGGCCTGGGCTTCAGCTCCGGCCTCCAGGGGGGTTTCCTGCCCTGAGTTTCCTACCTTGGGCTCCCTGGTGATGAACTGTGAACCAGATGTAAGCTGAATAAACAATTCCTCCCCAATTTGGTGTTGGTCAGAGGGTGTTGTCACAGCAATAGAAGACACTAGGGGGACAGAAAATGGTACTGAGAATGGGGTATTGCTGTGACAACCTAAAAAAAAACCTTGGGGGGGGGTTTTTGGGTTTTTTTTTGTGGGGAAGGATTGTGGAGGCGTTTGGGACTTTGGGCTGGGAAGATCATTTCATTGAATGCCTAAAGATTTTGCTGTGGAGCTTGGAGGCGTGGTGCTGAAGGAGTTTTGTAGAAGATGGAGGCCTGGCTTGTGAAGTTTCTAGGTTCAAAGGGGAACAGAGATCATCGGAACTGTGTAATCTGTGGGTTATGGTCAGCTGGGGCTGGAGGATCAACTATAAGTAACAAGAGACAGACCTGAAGGGAAAGCTTTGTTGTACTGGGAAACAATTGAGCTGGTTAGCTGGGGCTGAAAAATCAGCGTAAGTAACAAGAGACCAGCATCACTGTGGTTAAATCTTCTTCGGGGAAGAATTTTGTCAGGGTCAGCACACAGAAGGTATGATCCAGAAGGGGCCTGAGCCTCCAGCTCAGGCCAGAAGCAGGACTGGGTAACGTGTAAAGAGTCTCCAATATGGTTGGTGTTGAAATTTGAAGGGGTCCCAGAAGGCAGCCAAGGCTTGGCACTGTGAGAGGTCAGGGAAAGACCATGGGTGGAAGTGCACCTCGGTTGCAGTGAAGACCCCAGATTCAGGGTCATGGAGAGAAGCTGAGGCTTTGCACCAGGAGAGGTCAGAAGAGGCCATTGGTGAAGGTACGGCCTAGTTTCAGTGGCGACAGCCAGCATTTTGGAGATGCCGGGACCATGGGAGACCACCAAGAGCAGTGGCAGGTGGGGAATGGAGTCGGCCTGGGCCTGGGAGAGGAGCTGTGTGTGCCAAGGACGGCAGAAGTGAGAGGGGGAGCTGCGAGACCCTTTGGAGCCCAGAAATCATGAGTGAATTCCAGATATCCAGCCTTGAGCTACTTTGCTGGACGTAGATTTTGTTTGAGAGTGCCTGATTCTTCCCTTTGAATAAGACAGGTACTTGTTTTGGGTTTTACAGCAGCCCACAGTTAGAGACTTTTAATAGACTGAACTTTTACGTGTTTGGACATTTTAAGGACTGTGGGATTTTTAAGGTTGTACTGTTTTAAGTTGTGATTAGTGTTAACATCATGCTTTGGGGATAAGAACGGGAAAGGGTGGTGGTTTAATAGTGATACGTTTTGTGTGTGTCCCCAAATACAAGGTCCCCCCCCCCCCCCATTGGCTGGATAGCTTTAGTTTCAACTTGAAACACACCTGGGTTGAGGAGTCTCAGTTGGGGAATCGCCTCCACTGGATTGGCCCGGGTGGACACATCGTGTGGAGTATTGTCTTGATGGGTCGAGCAGTGTGGGAGGGCCCAGCCACAAGAGTGGTGCCACCCTGGGCAGGTTGTTGTGGATGATAAGAAGGAGGGCTGGGCTTGAGCCAGGGAGCAAGCCAGTTGGACAGCAGTTCCTCCATGGCCTGGGCTTTCAGCTCTGCTCCAGGTTCCGGGCCCTGAGTTCCTGCCTGTGCTCTCTGAGTGAGGAACTGTGAACCAGGAAGGTAAGCTGAATAAACTGTTTTCCTCCCCAAGTTGGTGTTGGTCAGAGTGTTTTGTCACAGCAATGGAAGACAAACTAGGACAGTAGCTCAATGCATATTTTCCAACGAATGAAAATTTCATGGTAAATTATTCTTATTCAGTACCCCAGTAATCTTAGAAATCTGTTTCTGTGTATGTATACAATCTGACTGAAGAGAAACTATCCCCCTTTTTTTCCTTTTATAAAACCTCACTAAATTAATTTTCAATGATTAAGTATTGCTGATTGTTGAAACATGCGACTTTGGCTTGATTGTCTGTTTTATCATTGAATTTCCTGAAAGAAGTCTTTTGAAATTGAATTGTCTCCCAACAAAAATCCTCCCTCACTAACGTACCTCAGAGTTGTCATAAATACATGACAATTTATCTTTTTTATTTTATTTAAATTTTTGTTTTTTATTTTATGTATTCTGTATGTGTATGAATGTACTGTCGGCCAGGCAAGTTTGTGCACCTGTGTACCATGCAATTCCGCGGAGGTCAGAACAGGGTGGTCGGATCCATGGAACTGGAGTTCTCCTGGAATTGGAGTTGCAGATGGTTCTCGGCCGCCATGTGGTGGCTGGGGATCAACCTGGGTCCTCTGTAAGAGCGGTCAGCGCTCTTTGAAAGACCGCTAGGCCACCTCTCCAGCCCGACAATTTATCTCTTTTATGAATGGATAGCAAATATGTTTCCATTCCACAAAGAAGATAGGTACTCTTTATCATTGCTATTAAAGAAATTTACTCAGAACATATATACTGTCCACAGATAATTAGTAATTTTTTTTTGGTCTTTAGTCCCAGCTGGCCTGGAGCTCACTCTGTACACCAGGCTGGGCTTGAACTCACAGAGATCCACCAAATACGTTTCCATTCCACAAAGAAGATAGGTACTCTTTATCACTGCTATTAAAGAAATTTATTCAGAATATATAATATATATTTACTGTCCAAAATAATTAGATAGATTGTTTTTGTCTTTTCCCAGCTGGCCTGGACTCACTGTATAGACCAGGCGGGGCGTGAAAACCACAGAGATTCACCTGCCTCGGCTCCCAAGTGCTGGGATTAAGGTTGTGCAGGCACCACGCCCGGCTATGAGTTTTTGTTTTTGGTCCTTTTGTAGACAGGGTATCCTGTAGCCCCATTCTGACTAGAACTCACTCTGTAGACCAGGCTGGCCTTGAAGCACAAAGATCCGCCTGCCTCTGCCGCCCAAGTGCTAGGATTAAAGGGAGGTGCCACCACGCCCAACAATTTTTTTAATTAAAAATTATTTTATGTTTAGTGTATGGGTGTTTTTGCCTGCAGGTATAAGTGTACTATGTATATGTAATGCCCACAGGGGCCAGAAGAGGGTGTCAGAGCCCCTAGAACTGAAGTTACAAACAATTGTTAGCTTACCACGTGGCTTGGAATAACTAGGGTCCTCTGGAAGAACAGCAAGTGTTGTTTGTTTGTTTGTTTCCAGAAAAGGTTTCAGTATATTACAGGACCAGAACAACATCGTTACAGTTGCTGTAAACTTTCATGAGATATAAGTATCTAGTTTCATTGGTACACATAATGCCCCTGTCTTTCTTTTTTTCTTCCTTGTAAAACATTTTTCCTTTATTTGTTTATTTTTAAGGATTCTACAACATAAGAGGGCAGGTTGTTTTAAGATCAACATTGACAGGGCTGTAGAGATAGCCTAGCGGTTAAGAACCCGACGCTCTGGCAGAGGACCGCGGGTTCGATCTCCAGCACCCACAGGCGGCTAAGAACCGTCTGTAATCCAATTCCCAGGAGAACTCCAGGTCCAGGGGGAATATTTGTTTTCTGAGACCCCTCTTTCTGACCTCCTGCGGCATTGCAAATATGCCCGACACGGTGCACAGACCTGCATGCAGAAGTACATTCAACACATACAAAAAAAAAAAAAAAAAAAAAAGATCACATTGACATTGCTCAGTTTGCCCATACAATTAGGTAAGTGGCACTAGCATCCACAGATGAGGGAACATTCATTGTTTGGTTTTTCTGGGACTGGTTACTTCACGCAGTGCATGATATCTTCTATCTGGGGGGGAGCCAAGGGTTCTTTTCTTAGGCCCTCAACATGACTAGATTTTCAGGAGCTGTCTTCAGAGTCACTTCCGCATTTGAGTGACTCAGCAGGCCTAGGTCAAAATGGGACTCTGCCTAGAGACTCGTGATGTGGCAAAAGCCCATTGGCTACACCAGAAGTCGCCCCATCTCACACAAACTGCCTCCTCCTCCTTTGACCATACCCCCGTCCAAAACTCTATTAAACCCGCTCAGATAAAAATTGTCAGCTTGTTCAGAAATCCTGTCTTGCTGATCGTTCTTTGTGTCTCTTGTCCCCTCATCCTCTCCTCTAGGCCGTCGGACCTCCGTTGTATGTCCCGCAGGTCAGGGCATCTAACTCCAGCCATTTATCAGCAAAGTTCATGATGTATCTTCTTAACTCTGCATAGAAGTCCATTGTGTAGATGTACCAGACTGTTTCTCTATCTACTGGTCAGTTTGAAGGGGCAATTGGGTTGGTTCCGCTCCTTGCTATTGTGAGAGAGCTGCAATAAACAGGCTGTGCATGTATCTCTGCGGTAAGATGAGTCCTGTGGGTACATAACCAGGCCCGTGGTATGGGCTGGGTCAGGTGGCAATTTCATTCCAAGTCGTGCAAGGGTTCTTCCCACACTGCTTTCCAGTAGTGGGGCTGTATGAGTTTACATTCCACCAGCAGTGGATTTTCTCTTTTCCACAACCGCTCTAGCACTTGGTGTCATGTTGTTCTCGCTCTTGTTTTTTTTTGTTTTTTTTTTTGTTGTCTTTTTTTTTTTGTCTGGTTTTTTTTTGAGACAGGCTCCCCTGTAAGCCCCAGCTGTCCTTGAACTCACTCTGTAGACAGGCTGGGCCTTGAACTCACAAAGATCCGCTCTCTGCCTCCAAGTGCTAGGATTAAAGTGTGGTGCCCCATGGCCGGCTGTTTTGGTTTTTTTTTTTTAATTTAATTTTAAATTTATTGTTTTATAAATAAACTTTTTGGTACAATATTATGTTAGCAAATCGAACTAGAACCGTGTCCCCCTCTCCCAACCCTCCCCACCCCACCAGAGTTCACCCCTTTCAGTCAGTCCTTTGATGCAGTCTTTCTGTTGTTGGTGGTGGTGTTCTTTCCAATATGCATCACTCCCAACAAGGAATATGGTCAGAACTAGGTTATTGGTGCAGCATCCACAGATGAGGGAATTAACCATTTGTTGTTTGGTTTTCTGGGACTGTGTTACTCACGAACATATTTTCCAGGTCCATCCATTTACTTGCAAAGGTCATGATGTATCTTTCTTTACCGCTGCATAGAACTCATTGTGCAGATGTACCACAATTTCTCTATCCACTCTTCAGTTGAAGGGCACTTGGATTGGTCCCAGGTACTTGCCATTGTGAAGAGAGCTGCAATAACATGACTGTGCATGTATCGCTGTGGTAAAATGATTCGGTGTGGGTACATATCCAGGAGTAGTATGGGTGGGTCAGGTGGCAATTTCATTCAAGTCTCCAAGGGTTCTCATCAGCTGCTTCCCATAGTGGCTGTACCACTTTACATTCTCACACCAGCAGTGGGATGAGTGTGTCTCTTTCCCCAAACCTCTCCCGCACTTTGTATCATTTGTTTTCTTGATCCTGCATCTTATGGAGTAAGATGATATCTTAAATGGTTTTAATTTGCAGTTCTGTAATTATGTAGACGATGTTGAACACTTCGTAGAGGTTTCTCAGCCATCTCTAACGCCTCACTTGTGAAGTCCTCTGTTCAGCTCTTTGCTTCCTCTTTTGGTGGGTCTTTGTTTTCCTTCTCTTTGTTTTTTGAGTATGTTTATGTACTCTGGAAATACAGATGCTTTGTCAGATGTAGCTGTGGTGAAGGTTTCCTCCCACGCTGTGGGAATTTTTCTTCACTTCATTGATTGATTATTTTGATGTACAAGCCTTTGAGTTTAAGAGGTCACATTTGTCAATTGTTGAGCTTGATTCTTGTGCAGCTGCTGTCCTGCTGTCTGATTTAGGAAGTCTTTTCCTATGCCTGTGCATTTGTTAGTGTGCTGCCAACTTTTTCTTCTATCACCTTAGAGTTTTGGGGTTTCCGTTGAGGTCTTGAAGCCATTCGGGACTGACTTTGGGACAGGGCAATGAGGTAGGGTTTTATTTTCATTCTTCTACAAGTAGCGCTCCAGTTTTGCCAATACCACTTGAAGAAGATGCTGTCTTCTTGGCCCCTTTGTTGTCGTTTCTTGGCCCCCTTGTCAATATAGGTGGCTGAAATTGTATGTGCTCAGTTTGGATCTTCAGTTTTGTTCCATTGGTCACAGGTCTGTTTTGTGGCCAGTACCAGGCTGTTTTTAGACTATAGCCGGTAATATAGTTGGAAGTCTGTAATAGTGATCCCCCTGTATTGATCTCTTTTCCTAAGGGTTTTTAGCTATTCAGGGACTGTTGTTTTTCCAAATGAATTTTTTTTTTTTTATTTTTTTATTTTTTGTGAAGAAACTCTTGGGACTTTAATTGGATGACATTAAATCTATACAAGAGTTTGGGTAGAATGGACAGTTTTGACAATGTTAATTTCCCCAACCCATGAGCATGGGAGGTTTTTTCCATCGTCTGATGCTTCTTCAATTTCTTTTCTTTAAGGTTTTAAATTTTTTGTTGTAGAGATCGTTGTTGTCTTTGTTTAGGTTTTTCCTAGGTATTTTATTGTGTTTGGTGAGGCTATTGTGAGTGTGAAGGTCTCCGTGGAATTCCTTCTTCAAGTTTGTTCGTTGTTGGTGTAAAGAAAAGGCTACTGATTTTTTCTAGTTTTGTATCCTGCCACTTTAAACCTGAAGCCTGGTCATTTCTAGGATTTTTCTGGTGGTTTTAGAATCCTTTAAGTAAACATCATATCATCACAAAAAAGGGATAGCTTGACTTCCTCTTTTTCCACTTAGTACTCCTTAATTTCCTTTTCTTGCTTATTGCCCTAGCAGTGTTCAAGCACTATATTGAAGAGGGAATGGTGGCAGGGGGCAGCCTGCTGAGTTCCTACCTTTAAAAGGGGAATGTTTCTGTCCATTTCCCCATTTGGATGATATTGGCTAGGGGTTTCCTGTAATGGTGGCTTTGATTACATTGAGGAATGATCCCGCCAATCCAATTCCCCCCGTCTGGGCTTTTAAGCGTGAAGGGATGCTGATTTTGTCAAAGGCTTTGTCTGTGTCAATTGGAGATGTGGTGTGGTTTTTGTCTTATTCCATTAAATAGGTTTTGATGATATATTATTGATTTTCATAGGTTTGAACCATTCCCTGCATCTCGGGAATGAATCCAACTTGGTCATGAGGGAGAAAATCTTCTTGATGTGGGTCTGTATGTGATTTGCCATAATCCTGTTGTTTAGAATTTTGGCACTGTGTTCATTAATGAGATGGGTCTATGTTTCTCCTTTTTGGTTGTATCCGTGCCTGGTTTTGGTAAATGAGTGGATGCTGGCTTCATAGAAGATATTTGGGTAAATTCCCTCTGTTTGTATCCTAAAAAATTTAAGTAATAATGGTTGAAGTCTTTTTGAAATGTTTTAAGAAATTCTGCTGTGAAACGGTCTTGGGCCTGGGCCTTTGTTTTTTTTTTTTTTTTTTGTTTAGCTTTTTAAAATATTTAATTTATTTATTTTATATGAATGTTACTGTCTGCATGTAGGGTTGTGGACCCGTATCGTGTAAAGCTGCGGAAGTCAGAAGAAGGTGTCGGATTCCCCTGGAACTGGAGTTCATCCTGGAAGTGAATTACAGACAGTTTCTCAGCTCCAATGTGGGGTGCTGGGGATCAAACCCAGGTCCTCTGCAAGAGCAGTCGCCACTCTTAACACCGCTAGGGCTCATCTCTTCCAGCCCAGGCCCTGGGGCTTTTTTGGTTGGGAGGTTTCTTGTTACATCTTCAATGTCTTTTCATATGTTATGGGTCTGTTTAAGCTGTGGATCTCCTTCTTGGTTGACTTTGGTGATTCCCATGAGTTTCAGATATTCATCATTTCTTCTAGGTTTATCAACTTGGTAGAGTATAGGTTTTTTGAAGTATTCCCATATAGTTTTCTGGATCTTTTCCTAGTCCGTTGTGATATTTCCTCCTTCATCAAGGATTGGATTGATTGTGGAGTTGTTCGTTTCTTTGTTAACTGGGCTAGAGGTCTGTCTATCCGGGTTATTCTTTCAAAGAACCAACTTTTGGATTATTGATTTATTTTTTGTATGTTTTTCTTTGTTTCTATTGCATTGATTTCTGCTCTGATGTTTGTTATTTATTCCTGTCTGTTGTGGATTGCGTTTAGGGTTCATCTGTTTTGTCTCTCCAGTGTTTTTTAGCTTCAGTGTTAGATCATGCACTTGTGCTCTTTCTGTTTTTCCCACTTTTTTTTATTAATGTATTTTATTTCTGTATGTGCATGAGAATGTACTGTCTGCATGCAAGTTTTGTGGCACCCGTGCGTGCAATGCCGCGGAGGTCAGAAGAGGGTGTTGATTGGCCCTGGAACTGAGTTCTCCTGGAATTGGAGTTTTCAGACGGTTCTTGCCGCCATGTGGGTGCTGGGGATCGAACCCGGGTTCCTCTGTAAGAGCGGTTCGGCGCTCTTAACGCTAGGCATCTCTCCAGCCCCGCTCTTCTGTTGGTCTAATGTAGGCACCAGGGTTATACTACAATCTGAGACTGCTTTTAAAGTAATCCATAGGTTTTTGTTTGTGTTGTATTATCATTGTCATTCGTTTCCAGGAATGCTTTTATTCCTTTCTTTATCTCTTCCTTGACCCATGCATGATTCAGGAGTATGTTGTTTAGTCTCCATGTGTTTCTTGTAGGCAGTAGGCTATCCTTTGTTGATGTTGAGCNGAGCCCACTGGGAGGCCATTAAATCGCCCCCAGAAGAGATTAATGTATTCCTGTGGGGTGCCAGGGAGTTCCCCTTGAGAGTAAGTTGTTTAAAAAAAGCAAGACAGACTTGGCTTCCTGTCTCACCATGACTGCTTTCATGGGCACTGCTACCAACATCGTGGCATCTACCATGAGGTTCCTACCAGAGGCCAATTGATGGGGTTTCTCCATCTTGGGAGTTTCAGCCTCCCAAACAGTGAATTACACAAACTCCTTTTCTTTATAAAGTACCCCAAGTTTGGGTATTGTATTACAGCAACAGGGAGTGACTAATACGCAGGGAGGAGGAGGCACTGGAGCTGGAGAAGCTGATGGAATGTGTGGTCTAGAGATGGCTAGGTACACCAGAGGCTGTCTGTAAGAGAGCACTCCTCTTGGTTGGCTGGGTGGGCGGGGCACTGCTACGGTAAGGAGCTCTGTCCACTGCCAGCTCCTCAGTTGGTGATCAAATGCCGTTATGAGTTCAGTAATTACCTGTCCCCCCTGTGTAAGACCCTCGGAGGCAAGAAGGGGTACTGAAGACAAAATGTGCCCAGTAGCCCCTTGTCCTCCAGGAGAGTTGGGACGCAGTGAGCAGATGCCACTGGGCCAGGGAATCACTGTCTAGTTAAGCTATCCTAGAGGGACCAAACAAGGCTCCAAGCAGCTTACGACAGTTCGGGAGTTCACTAGCAGGGAGCAGGTGGGGGTCAGAGCGACTTCAGGTGTCTTTTTCAGCTAGGCCGGCTGGCCACAAAGCCTGAGACCTTGTCTTCACCTTTCCTACCCCAGCACTGCTGTTACAGCCATGGCTGCCACGCCTGACTTCACATGGGTGCTAGAGATCTGAGCTCGGGTGTTCGTGCTTGCTTGAGCCTTCTCCCCAGTGCCATCTTTATTTATGATGTTTGCAGACGGAGTCTCCTGAAAACAGTACCAAGAAGCAGCGAAGGCTGCTCCCTTTCTTAAACAGTCTATAGTGACAACCTACACATTATGTCCTGGCCTGAGGAGACAGGGCAGCCAAGCTACTTTGAAAGTGAATCTGGGGGCTGGAGAGATGGCCTAGCAGTTAAGAGCGCCGACTGCTCTTACAAAGGACCCGGGTTCGATCCCCAGCACCCACATGGCGGCCGAGAACTGTCTGAAGCTCCAATTCCAGAACTCCAGTTCCAGGGGAATCCGACACTCTCTTCTGACCTCCGCGGCATTGCACGACACGGGTGCACAGACTTGCATGCAGACAGTACATTCATACACATACAGAAATAAATAAAATTAAAAAATTAAAAAAAAAAAAGTGAATCTGCTGAACAGCAGCTTAATTCCTAGCAAGATAAACTGCTACTAAGTAGGGGGTGGGGGAGGCAGCTGGCAGAGCTCTGCCGGGCACTGGGAACCTTTAAAGCTCCTGTGCTCTGCGGTCACCAGTTCCCTATCCCAGGGCATTCTTCCTTCAGCAGCTGCAGTATGGTTGTGTTCATAGCCTCAGCTATGCTGACCAGGCTGAAGGTCAGGCTGGGGTCAGGAAGGAGAGAAAAGGGACAGTTGTCTGCCCAGGATCAACAGGGACTGTTTCCAGGATGCCCACAGATGCTCAAGTCCGCTGAAGTAAGTGGCATGCTATTTGTAATAACTGACACGTGCCGTCCCAGTACAGCTCTGCAGGCTGGGGACATGGGGCTTTGTTGTTTTTTCTTTTTCTTGTTCTGTCTTTGTGGTGCTAGGTATGGAACCCCAGTCCTTCCCTCAGGCTAGGAAAATGCTCTCCCACTGATCTGCAGCCCCAGCTTTCCACTGGACTTTAAATCCTCTCTAGATTCCTCAGACGACCTAATGCAGTACAAATGCTAGGTAAATAGTTGTTATAAATGTTACTTAGAACTGATGTCCACTTGCAATCTGGAGGCCAGCAAGATGGCTCAGTGGTAAAAGCACTCGCAGCATAAGACAAATGACCGGATTTTAATCCCTGGAACCCACGTACAGGTCGGAGGGAAGAAACAACTACATGAAGTTGTCCTCTGAACTACACATGTGGGCTGTGGCAAGTATGAGCCTCGCCCTGCCCCCACCCTGCATACTACTTACAATAAGAAAATCAAATGGCTTAGTGGGTAAACGTGTTTGCTATGTAAGCCTGCTGATTTGAGTTCAATCCTGAAACCTACATAAGGTAGAAGGAGCTAGGTCTTCCCGACAAACTAGAACAGAAATTGGTGTTTTGGGGAAGGATTGTGGAGGTGTTTGGAACTTTGGGCTGGGAAGATCATTGAATGCCTAAAGATTGTTGCTGTGGAGCTTGGAGCAGTTTTGCTGAAGGATTTGTAGAAGATGGAGGCCTGGCTTGTGAAGTTTCTAGTTTCAAAGGGGAACAGAGATCATTAGGACTGTGTAATCTGTGGGTTCTGGTCACTGGGGCTGAAGAATCAGCTGTAAGTAACAAGAGACCAGAACCTGAAGTGAAATCTTTGTTGTACTGGGACAATTGATGCTGGTTAGGTGGGGCTGAAAACTCAGCTGTAAGTAACAAGAGACCAGCATCGCTGTGGTGAAATCTTCTGGGAAGAATTTCTTCAGGGTCAGCACACAGAAGCTGTGGTCCAGAAGGAGCCTGAGCCTCCATCTCAAGCCAGAAGCAGGACTTGGTAACGTGTAAGAGTCTCCTATATGGTTCTGGTGTTGAAATTTGAGGGGGGTCACAGAG
>VZQC01006498.1:0-16979 GCA_009823505.1 Rhizomys pruinosus
AGCCTTGGGCTGTGTGGGTTTGGGCATAGCTGCTTGCGAATTGGTTTTACATGAAGGATGCTTGTACTCATAACTTATTACTTATTGTTAAAAAATGAAATAAAAAAGGAAAGGGAAGTGACTCTAAATTCGATTGAGAATTGATGTATGATGTATGGAAAAAGTTTAATAACAATAAAAAATAAATTAAAAAATAATTAAATTAATCCTAAAGCTTCTTCCATATTTAGCACATTGTAAACTAGCAATATAAACACATTTCCACTTAAAAGTAATTATTATAATGAACACTTATAAATAATACATAGAAAGGGCCCATGGGAAGGAGGAAGATCTTAAGGGAAGAGAAGTAATAGAAAACAGGTGTTATGAAAGGGAAAGGGGGAATAAGTTAAGCAAAGGTGGGAAAGGTTTAAGAGGGGAGGGAAAGATAGGGCAGAAGAGGGGATGGTTGGAGGGATAACTAACACTAATAATGTTTAGAAAAGCTTGGAAAGATCCCTAAATTATTTTAAAGAGTTTGAATGAGGGATAATGCTTCTCTCAGAAACCATAGGTTATCAAACAAAAATACCAATGCCCAGTGTGGGTTATCCCCTTCAAGGTGTTGGTCAGGAAGATTCCGAAGACCCCCAAAACAATTCAGGCCGTCATTGCTCTGTTTGCCTACTAGAACATGGTGGTGAGACCCTATTGGTAAAGATGCCATGCACGTTGGTCATGTAACATGGAGAATTCAAATTAATACAGACCTGGAAGTTTCCTCCTCCCTTCTGGTTAGCTTACATAGGGCCGGAAGGTGTCATGAAGGCTGCTGGGAAGAAGCCATCAGTAGTCTTACCTAGATATGAACCCTGTGAACTATAGTAATGAGTAGCCTGGCAAGATAGACCTATTGATGCAATAGTGGCATGCTTGCTATGGAGATATCTGCTTTATGATTGGATTTATAACCTGCTCCATGCATTTCATAGATTGGTGCAACTGTCAGCCCTCATCAGAGAAGATTCTTTTTGCAGTGGATGACAGTATGAAGTCTCAAAACTGGTCAAAGTTCAAGAATAAATGTTTGTGAGATGCTCAACCATAAATGTAACATAGATATCAACTCTCTCTGCCCCCAAGGCTCAGGGAACATTGTAGGAGAGAGAGCAAAAAGACTGTAAAAGCCAGAGGCTTTTTATTTTCCAGTGCTGGAAATGGCACTGCTATGTGCACTCATGAACTCATAGCAGATGTAGTTGCCTGCACAAAACTGGGAAAGTAAAGTCAGCCAACATTCTAGCATGTAGAGGAGAGGGGCTCATGAGCCCCCACAGCTAGTTGAGGAGCAATTGGGAAGTTGATGGCTTCTAGGGGAGAAGGCATCAATTTTCTTTAAGAGTGTGGCCCCTGATAGGTTGATTATACTCTAGGGAATGATCTTACACCCATGAGCATGTGGGCAGCAATAACTGGACACAGCAAGTTAAAAAAAAGAGGACAAGAAATTAGAAAAGGGACATGGGAATTTATGGGAGAATTTGAGATGAGCAGAGAGGTGTAAATATAATCAAATCAAAATATATCAATTGTATAAATGTATGAAATTCTCAATAAATAAAAATACTATATTTTAAAATATATTATTAAAATAAATAGATTAATTTCAGCCAATCACAGTTCAGCTTTGATCATAAAATGAAAACTGCTCAGAATATGACCAAATAAAGCAGTCACCAAGCTAAAACCATTTAGGTTATTGTTGTGTACCACATCCATGTATTGTCTATAATTATTGGATGTCCACATTGCTGGGAAGAGTTTTCTGAACCTGTCCTGATTCAGGAAGCTCCCCAATTCAAAAATTTCCTACTCTAATAACCTCTGCTAAATTTAATTTTTATAAGGCTTTTCTTTTAGCAGAGTGATATGAGGAGTAGGATCTTCTTGTGACTCCCAGGAGCACCAACTGACTAGTACCTACTGTATTGATAGTCACACAGGTCGTGGGTAAGATCTCTCTTGAATTTGAGCTCCAAATATTTTTATTTTGAGTTATACAACTTTACTTCAGCATTTTTTTTACTGAATCAGGTTGAATTTGGTAGCTAACTGGTTTGATACAGAGGCTCTGATCAGTGAGTGCCTTTTAACAAGAGATTTCATCTTTCAGAACTTGTGACAAAACAACATATTGGAGTGAAACCCTCTAACAATGATTTCTCTACAAAAATATCAATCTGAATAACTATTTACACACAAAAACATTATCACAAAAGCTAAGGAAACCAAGTGAAAGATTACAGTACTTGGCTATAGAATAGTATAACAAAAAAAGCATATTGAAGAAGGAAAAGAGCTGCTTTTGTTATCCCAACACAAATGCCTGCCACGGTGAAACCCGGAACTGGGCAGAGTTCTATGATTCTCATCCCTAGACAGTGCCCATAGAGAACACCTATGACTCTGTATTACTCTTGGTGGCCAAGGGACTATACCCATTACCCTTCCCCCAACCATAGGCAGCATAGCATGGAGAAGGACTCTGCTGGGAGTAGAACAGGGTAGCAAGCACAAAACATTTCCTTGAAATACAGTGTCAGGTTCAGCATTATGAAATATGACACTGGATAGAATTAAATAGTCCCTGCTCTCCTCAGCCTCTGGAACTGTTCCAGCACTAGGTATAGACCCGCAGCCCAGGTGGGATGGACTTGTATTCTGGCCCACATTGCCTCTGGCTAACTGCAGAAGTCATAGACTATAAAAGAACTACAAAAGCAGGCAATCAATAGAAGTGTGTAACTTTATCTTGCCTGCGTTGTGATGACCTCAGTGGGATATAGGCTCTAGGTATGATTTAGCTTTTCAGCAGTGATAATGGCAGACTATCAACTGGCTTTATCCCACGAATGGAATAATTGTTTAACTTAGGGAAGAAGAGAGAGACAGGCACATATCGTTACTTTGGAGCCTGGGGCCAAACTTTCTACAGGGAGGCCCAGATCTTGGCACAATCTTGTAGTGCCTGATCCCAGGTTAGTGACTGTGAACAACATATCTGGACCCATGTTAGCCACAGGGAGAAACAGTCAGGGGCAAACTACCCTTTTAGACCCTCCCTTAGTCCATTTGGAATAGCACAAGTACAGATTTGTGAAAAATTTGGGCATGGGGTACCCTATAGTGCTGACCCAGTGACAATATATCATCAATAACCTTGAAGCAAACCTGAACATAGGTTAACATCTAATATTGAAATAGTGACAGAGACTACAGCCTCAAAATACAGAAACAGACTGATTAGAATTTCTAGAAAGACAGAAACAAAACAATATTATGAAAACTAGAATAAATACCTAATCCTTTAATGTGCAGAAATCATACATCAACAATATCAAGAACTTCCAGGGATCCATGGATTCTCCTAAAAAGACAAAATAAATCAACAGAAATTGATCATATAGCAACAATATGCTTAAATTCTGAAAGAATTCAAAATAAGACAACTTTAAAAGTGTCTGCATAGCCAAGGAAAGAACAGAGTGAAGAGACAGCTTACAGAATGGGGAAAAAGTGTTTGCCAGATATTCAAGTGATAAAGGATTAATATTTTTTAGGATTAATATTTTAAATAGATGAAAAACTCAAAAACCTAAAGAAACACACAAAACCAAATCAAAATGGGCAAATGAACAGATACTTCTCAAAGACAAAGCACAGATGGTAAAATTGATACATGAAAAATGCTTAATATCTTTAGCTAGCAGCAAGAGGCAAGTCAAAACTACATGAAGATTCCTCTCATTCCCATGATAATGGTATTTTTAAACTGTTTGTAGGAATATGTGGGAAAATGACCCTTAAATACTGCTTGTAGAAATATAAACCAGTGCAGACAATATGGAAATCAATATGAATGCTCCTCCAAAAACTAAAAATGGAATTATCCTATGACCTAGCAAGACCATTCAGAGGAATATCCATGAAGGAATCTAAATCAGTGTAATGGTTAGTGTTGATAACTTCACAGGATCTAGAATCACTTGAAAGATGAAACTCTGGGCATCCCTGTGAGGGATCATCTTGTTTGCTTTAATTGAGGTGGGAAGACTTTTCTACCGATGGGAAGGCAGCACTATTCCCTGGCTGGGATCCTGGAGTATATAAATGTACAAACATAATTGAGCAGCATTCATACCTCTTTGTTCATCTCACAATCATCTCTCTGTGTTGCTGATTGGGGATATCATGTAACCAGCTGCTTCAAGCTCCTGCTACCTTGACTTCTCTGCCATGATGAAGTGTAAACCATAATAAACGTTTTCTCCCTTAAGTTGCTTTCATCAGGGAATTTTACCACAGCAACAGAAAAATAACTATGACTGTCAGCATACCACAGAAAATCAACCTAGGTTTCCCTCAGCAGATGAATGGACAAATAAAACATACTATATATACACCATCCATAAAGAAAATTAAATTATGACATTTTCAAGAAAATGGATAGAACTGGAGACCATTATATTAAATAAGCCAGAACCAAAAAGAAAATTCTGTAACTCATTATTTGAGACTAGTACCAAAGAAATTTTGTATCTCTACTCATAAGGGATATTGAAGGCTTCAAAAGAAAGATAAACTAAAGTTAAATATCCCTTATAGTAGAGATGCAAAATTTTCAACAAAATGTTAGCAAACTGCATCTGGGAATATACAGAAAGCAGTATATACAAAAACCATGAGAGTATTTATCCCTGAAAGAAATTCAACGCTGTTTTAACATCTGAGAATTGACTAATGTAGTATGTTATATTAATAAAATCAAAGAACCTCAAAATGGATCAAATATGTTAATGCAATAATTAAAAATGTAAAGAAAGTAAGGAAAACACTTTCAATATCTAGGCATAAGGAACATATGTAAAAAATAATAACCAAAGAATTAATAATCCAGTCAGAAAAATGGGCAAATGACTTAAGCATACACTTTTCTAATGAGGCTATACAGATATCCAATAGAGTAATGAAAAATGTTCAACACCTTTATCCATCAGGGAAATACAAATCAAAATCACATTTAGATCCCACCTGATTCCTATTATCAAGTAAACAAACCACAGAGAGATACCTTTATGCCTGGTTGGTGGGAAAATAAATTAGTTTTGCCATATTAGAAATAAGTATGGTGGTTCCTAAAACAAATGAAAATAGAACTATGGATGTAGCTCAGTGGTAGAGTGCTTATATAATGTATTAGTTAGTTACTTTTTGTTGCTGTGATAGAATACCGTGACCAAAGTTTGTTGGGCTTACAAGTCCAGAAGAAAAAGCCATAAATGGCAGGGGAGGTATGGGGCAGGCAGTTGGGCCAGGAAGCTGAGAAATCACACTTCTATCTATACACTGGAAAGAGAGAGAGAGAGAGAGAGAGAGAGAGAGAGAGAGAGAGAGAGAGAGAGAGCTAGCGAGCTATAAACATTCAACCCCCCCCAGTGATGTACTTCCTCCAACAAGGCTAATTTTTCTTAAAACCTTACCAACCGAGGACCAACTATTCAAGTACCTGAGCCTATAGGTGACATTTCTCATTCAAACCACCACACCTAGTATGTGTGAGGCCCTAAATTTAACCCCCAGTATAGGATGAGGGACAAAATAGCAAAACAAAACAAAACAAAAATTCCAAAAGAACCTTCTCAGATTCCTGGAACTCTTCACCTTTTGGAAACCCTAAGGTAAAGCTCACCATGGAATATTTTTTCCAACATGTACACCCTTGAGAAAGATAGTTTGCAAAATCTCATAGATAAAGACTTATGTACCATCATGAAAAACTTATCCTTTTTCCAACTGTCTTAATTAAAAAAATCCATGGGACTATATTCTGTAAATGGCTTTAGGAGAAGCTATTTTAGTGTGTAGGGGGAATGGGGCAATTGTTGGACTTGTGGGCTAATGCCCTCAAATAAGGAAACAATCCTATTAATGTCAATGCATGTCCATTTTCTCATTGAAACTACAAGAGTACAAAACTACCTGATATTCTAGATATTACTTGGTTGCTTTCATATATTAATTGGCAATGGTACCCTGAACCTTACAATTAGTCAGCTAACCGCTGCCAAGTATAGAAAATCTATACAATTAATGCCTACAAAAGACCGATTGGAGTTCCAATAATTGTATACTTAAGACCTAGAAACTACATATGTGAATATGAATACTTGCTGGTATGATGTTGCAGGATTAAATTCAATTATACCTCATTCACTAAATTTGGTTATTAATCTTTCATTCTACTCTAGACTGAAATATATATATATTATATTATACCTCAGTCTGTAGAGTGCCTCATATGCATGAGGCTCTGGGTTCAGTTCCCATCAGACACAATAAAGGGACTACTAAAGAAATTTTCCATTGAATTCTGTTCAAGAGCTGAAGACTACAGCCATATTTAACCGATCTCTGCTCAACCACCACTAGGTGGCCCTCTTTTTCCAACCCCCAATGGTCTATGTTGTATTTGTATAAGTTTGCTTGCTCTGTTCGAACTTCTCCCTAGTTCAGATCCTGCTATATGGTTTTGTTCATTCCTACTTTCCAAATAGCTTTTCCTGAAAGATCCCTTAACACTTCCCATATTCATAGGCTAAAGCAATCAGTGATTGAAAATAGTGTCAACCTTAAAATGGTAAAGAAGGGAGATGGCTCAGTAAATAAGAGCATTTGTTGTGAAAACAGGAAGACCTGAGTTAAAATTCCCATTATTCATGTAAAAGCCAGGCATGACCATGCTTGCTTGTAACCCCAGCATTAGGGGAGGAGGTGGAGGCAGACAGATCCCTGGAGCTCACTGGCTAGCCAGCCAGCCTATGTAGCCAAAACAGAATGCTTCACATTTAGTGAGCGATCTGTCTCAAAGGAATAGGGCAATAGGGCATCCAACATCTTCTGCTGGCCTTCTCATGCATGGGTGCATGTAGTCATGCACATACACAACAGAAAATGATGAAGAAGAGTTAGTTTACACTGAGGAAAGGTTCTAGAAGAGATTCCTGGGGGCTCACTCTTGGAATTTTTTTTATTTTTTTACCCAAACCAATTATACTTCCCAGCATATTGGACAGCTGAAAGCCCCTTTGTGAACACTGAATGAGAACATTCTTCTTCAACCAAAACATTTAATGAAGTACCACATGGCTTTAGAGTCCCCTTGCCCAGGTTGGGCTTATGTATGCTGCTAAACAGAACTAAATTGTACTTATCTTTCTCCTGCTCTTACCACCATACCAGGCTTATTTAAAAGAATAGCCAATTCTGCTGTCTGCTAGGTAAAACAAGTATATTGAGCAAATTTATAAAGGTAAAAGGAACAAATGATATGTTTGAAGCTAGGAGTTAGTTGTTGGATAACCTAAGTGATAGATAGCAAACTTTCCTATGACAAAGTTTTCCAATCTTTATGTTTCATTTTCTGAGTCTTCAGGTTACTTCTGGTATACCACCCTTGGTAACTACAGAAATGGCTATTTCTTTAAGGCAGTCCACATCATGGTGAACTATGATCCTTAATGGCCACTATGCCCTGAACAAAGACTACAAACAGCTGGCTGTGAATAATATCAAGATATTTTTATCACTTGAACTTTGAATTATTTTACTTTTGATATGTCCAATTCATGGAAATTCCTATTGAGTATATTTCAGTTTCTTAGGATATCCTCCTGCAAGCTATCACAATAGTTGGCCCGGTACAGAGTCTTTCCTTGGAAGTTGTAAATGATCATATCACAACTATCCTTTGTACATTAAATGGTTTCATCATAGAATAGCAAAAACATGAAGAATGTATAAGGAAACATTCAACTAATTTGACATTGTGGTTTTTGAATTATATAATGAGACCAAAAAAAAATCCATTATGATAGTAACAGAAAGGGATTTAAGTGTCTAAGATTTTGATTAACTTCTCAAAATTGAGAGGCTAACCAAAAGGAGGTTGGTAGATTTAATTAAATTTGTCCTAAAGTTGTCTATAAATAGCAAACTTTAATCTAACTTAATATGTAAATACACTGCAATCTATTTTGAGAATACAGCAGTCCTCCCTAATCCAGTGTTGCTTTTCACAGTTTCAGTTAGCTCCACATCCCAAAATAATACATTTAAAATTCTAGGAATGAGCAACTCGAATATTTTAAATACATTTTAATTCTGTATATTGTTTCAATTGTTCTATTTTATTTATAATTATTATTAATCTATTACTGTGCCAAACTTATAAATTAAACTTTATTGCAGGCATATACGTATTGTTAATTAATATTAATTATCAACTTGATTGCATTGTGAGATATCTTGGAGGCCAATAAAGCACACCTCTGATTTGTCCATGAGATTATTTTCATAGTCAGTTATAACATAAAGGCTCTGACCTAAACAACTGCTCCAAAGATTTAAATTTTGAATAGAATATTGGATTGTGAAGTTGAGGAACTATAGAAAATGGGGCTTAGCTGGAGGAAGTAGGTCACTGAGGATGTCCCTTTGGAATGAATATCTCGACCTTGGTCTCTCTTATCTTTCTCTTTTTATTTTGTTTTTAAAAATATTTTGTTATTTTAATTTTATGTGTATGAGTGTATTGCTGCATGTGTGTTAGTGTACCTCTGCTGTGCAATAACTGTGGAGGTCAGAAGAAGGCATCAGATCCCCTGGAACTGGAGTTAAAGACAGTTGTTAGCTGCCATGTGGGTGCTGGGAATAGAACCTGGGTTCTCTGCAAGAGCAGCCAGTCCTCTTAACCATTGAGCCATCTCTCCAGCCTCTTCTTTCTCTTTCTTTTTCTTGTTCTCTCATTCTTTCCCCCTCCTTGGCACTAGAAGGTGAGTAGCCTCTGCCACATGTACCCACTGCCATAATGCACCCACTGTTTATTTCAGGCCCCAAACATTGAATTCAGCCAACCATGGACTGACACTTCTGAAACCATGAGCCAAAATAAATCTTCCTCTCCTTCTTGTCCCTTCAGGTTTTTGTTACAAATGTAATTAACATATATGTGTAGCTTTGAGAAGACAAATTATATAAGTGGTTCCATACTATGCATTGTTTCAGTCATCCACTGGAGGCTTGAAATGCATTGCTTAAAGACAAAGGCAGACAACATTAGCAATTACATTATTGTAACTGCAGTGCCAGTTTGTGCCAATAGTATCAGCTGAGCTTCAGCTAGCCAGAGGCTACAAACTGCTCACATCATGCCCAAATAGCACAAACAGCAAGTTGGAACCAATCAGGTTAGATATTTTTACAGGGTCTCATTGTACAGCCCTCGCTGGACTGAATCTTACTACATACATTGGTACGGCCTCAAACTCCCAGACAGCTCCCTCCAGAGTGCTAGGATTCAATCAAGCTATTTTTTTTTACATCAATTCCAAGTTCTCTTTATAAATACTGGTTGCCCAAGTGGCAGGACAGAGCTTCCTGATACCAAGAGCTGCCTGATTCTGAGGGCTGCCCAATTCAAAAATTGTTCTTCAATCAAATAAACTGTCTCAAATTTAACTTGTATAATGTTTTAACAGTTTTAAGACTACTCTGACTCATAAAATTCATATTAGAATATACAGTTTCAACTTTTCAAGAATTCTTAATGTTATGAATAAGATTACAAAGCATTAAAATTTCAATAAAATGGTAATAAAACTAAGATGTCAAGATGTAGATGACAGTCAAAGATAACAGTTCCCATACATTATTTAATACAATAGTCAATACAAGAGATAGTGGTAATTTGGCTTAAAGTAGGAGTTGAGAAATTATAATCCACCCACCTAACCTTGCCTCCTGTCTCTTTCTGTAAATAAACTTTTGCTAGAACCCCTATACACATACTCATTTATGTATTTTCTACGATCTGTGGCTATTTTGCTCAACAAAGTAGAATTTAGTTGCATACAGATTGGATATGTCCCAAAAATCTGAAAATATTTACTATCTGACTCTATAGAAAAAAGAATTCCAATACCCGCTTGGACTATAAGCAGTGAAGTCAGAGACCAATGAATGAGTATATTATATTTTGGAAGCTGAACAGAAACAAGCTTGGTGTGTTCTAGGATGTTTGTTCAGCAGAAACTCCATTTCAAATACTGAATTTTGATGTTTTCCCAGGCTAGGGATATGTGATATGCTAGTCTCTGGTGATAAAATAAGAAGCTGAAGCTCACAGAACTAAAGGCCTGTCCCCTAAAATTTCAGATGTGTTCCATAAAGTACCATTCAGGAAATATACTCTTCCCTTCCTCCTCTTGCTGCTGATGCCTTACGTTAAGATTACTTAATATTTCTGGTAGCATCACCCACCAAAGGTCCTAATCACCAACGCTGAGGCTTAGGTCTACAACAGTAATGTTTAAATCCAGCATATTGTTTCTTTTTCTTAAAATTTTTAAAAATTTTATTTATTTTTGAATGTGTATGAATGTACTGTCTGCATGTAGGTTTGTGCACCCATGTCGTGCAATGCCGCGGAGGTCAGAAGAGGGTCTCGGATTCCCCTGGAACTGGAGTTCTCCCGGAATTGGAGTTACAGACTGTTCTCAGCCGCCATGTGGGTGCCGGGGACCGAACCCAGGTCCTCTGCAAGAGCAGTCAGCGCTCCCAACCGTCAGGCCATCTCTCCAGCCCCAGCATATTGTTTCTTGAACCTCACAATATGGTTTATTATTATAGATGCCAAGTATCAAGGGCCAATGAACATATTTTTTTAAATATTCTTTTTAGTTTTTACTTGTGTTTTTAATATAGTTACAACTGTAGAGCACCATGTGATCCTGGTGAAATTGTTTAACCCATCTGTGCCTCAGCTGGATTACCCTTAAAAATATGAATAATACAATCTGCCTTAAATGTGTATTATGAAACACTTGAACCAATATTTGGCATATAGTGTAGGTTTCCTAAATGTTCTTTACTATTACAAAGGGAGGTTATTTTTCTGAGTCATAAACCTTGGATATCAAATTCTTGCCTATTACTGATTACTTTATATCTGTCAATTTCATCTTTTACTAACATCATTCACTCTAATTGCTAGTATCATTCTCCTTCCTATTGCTGGACTTTGGATCATGCTGTTCCTTCTGCCTGGAATGTTCTTCCTTTTCCCATTTGCCTGGCTAGTACTGATTTTGTTATTAAGCATAAGATTATAAGAACATGGACTATATCCTGGTTTTGTTGACAATTTTATACACAGAAATTAGTGTAATGCCTGACATAGTAGAGACAATATTTGTTACATAAATATTCAGTTATTCTTAGCATAATTCATTATTCGGCTGGTGTTTAATAATGTTTAGTGTGTATATTCAGTCATTTTAGACATCTCTTAACAACTAACCATTAAATAATAATCTTATGCTTGGAAATCAAATTTGAAAAACATGAACTTTCTGCTTTCAAGAAGTTGCTTTTTCACTACAGAGCAGAATCATGTAAAAAGAGAAATTATAATCCAGAATAAGTGATATGTGAGGACGATGGAACCAATGGAAAAGTATATGACAGTGAGGGAATCACAAAGTAACATCTGATTTGAGTAGAAAATTATTGGCTAGCAATTTTCCAAGAAATTATCAACAAAGAGTTCCAGGGTAAAGTCATGGAAGAGTATTAAAAAGCTTTCTTTGTTGTGAAAGCTTTTCTTCTTCTATTGATCTTGAATCCAACCATTTCCTTTTGTGGCTTTAATGTAAATTATCTCACTATCCACTTATTCTATTAAGCATTATTCTTAAGTTCTTATCTCCACAAGGTGTTCATTCCTAATGGTTTATTTCCTTTCTAATGTTCACTGTATTAACGCTGTTTCTGGGCATTTGATTCAAGATGCTCAACGGAATCAGTGGAAATCCAGTAGTAAGGGTGTGGCATGAGTAAGCTAAACAAAACAAAACACCTGGTTTAAGGGAAGAATTTTAGTTCTAGGAAAACCTCAGTAAGCTACCATTAATACAAGCATTATCATATGTTAGAGGAGCATAGAAACAGCAGCCAGGAAATCTGAGTT
The DNA here is from genome assembly GCA_009823505.1 of Rhizomys pruinosus. Lineage (NCBI taxonomy): Eukaryota > Metazoa > Chordata > Mammalia > Rodentia > Spalacidae > Rhizomys > Rhizomys pruinosus. The sequence goes on from VZQC01006498.1 coordinate 12,068, forward strand.
TTACAAGCATTGAAAATCCTGAGCCTGTCTTCTCTTACTATAACCCTAAATTTGTTCAATGAACGCGACTGATTAGAGCACTTGCCTAATCCTTCGGGATTCAAGTCTGTAAGGCGCCCCCGCGAGGCTCCCACTCAGCAAGGCCGGAAGGAGCTGGGCGGGGCCTCAAGGCTCTGGGCAGCGAGCTGGGGGAGGGGAACTCCAGCCGGACTATCAAGGGGTGGGGGGTGGGGGACATAAAAAGCAAAAGGCGGGGCCAGGCTTCATCCCAGACCCTCTTTGCTTGCATCTGCGCCGGCTTTGCAAAGTTCAGAGACGCGACCTCCAGCACAGGTAGGTGCCGCCCCTCTGGTCCCGGAAGGAGCGATTTAGGTGGCAAAAACTGACGGGTTTACCTAGGCTCCCATTTTAGGGCCTGAGTCAGTGGGCAGTTGGGCAGTTCCAACCCCCTATGCCAGGGTGAATGTACTCACCTTACACTGGCGGAGGACACTCCTGCCTTGCCGCAACGCTGTCGTCACTATTTGTGCTAGTTTTGAGACGCAGTCCTCTTAGAGATCAGCGTAGGGCCAGTTGGGCCTAGTGCTGTGAAATAGCTGGAGCAAGCAAGGGTTGGGACAGATGCCCACTGCAGTTTCAATCTCCGCTGGAACTTCCAGAGTGGTCTGTCATTCATTTGGTGTCTAGACTTCAGCGTGCTCACTTTGTTCAGCCGTGGAATGGAAGAGGAACCCTGCTTCTGCAAGAGTTTGTAGCACTGCCTTCTTTCTATCTCATATCCACTAAGGTTCTGTGGCCAGATTTTACCCTTTGTTTACCCTTTCAAAGAAAGACTGCCTATGGAGTTGCAGAATAAGTCATTGGGGAAGTTAAGCTGGGACTCTTGCTTTCTGTTCTGAAAACAACTCTGAAGAAACTTTTAATCCTACCGGAAATGTTCAGTGCATTAATTGAATGTCAATTGTGAATAATGCTTTTGTGAATACTTTATTAATAGGGATTTTAAATAGACTATTGGCTAAATGTTGTATATTGGATGAACATAATACATTGCTAGCAAGTTTCATTTAAAGAAAAAATTGGAGATGTCACTAAAAGAAAAAAAAAGAGCTCTCATATTTGGAAACATTTTTCAATAATCCATTATTAGACAGAGGTCTTCTTTTATATTTGCTTCTTAGCTAGGTATTGCCTTGTCAGGATACACTATAGTAAAGCTTATTAGTAGCTGATTTAACATTAAGTTTCTACTATAAAGATGAATAACATACAAATATTTTGTATATGGTTGCCATCCTCGTTATCACCATTTCTTTAATGAGGAAAAATTGGAGATTGATGGTCAGGAGTGTTTCTGGCAGCTATGAATTTTGCCTGTCAGACCTCAGTTGGAATAAGTTCCTGGAATCCAGGGATTGAACTGGCTTCCTCACCAAATGCTTTTACCTGATGAGCCATCTTGATGCTTCCTTCCCCACATCCTTGTCATAGTTTGTTGCTATTTGTTTTCTTGATGACCTCTACATCCATGCTGTGACACACATCCCCCATCTCTCTCTCTCTCTCTCTCTCTCACACACACATTTTGTTTCAATTTCTTAAAAACTTGGGAGAGAGAAACCCTTATATACTGCTAATGGGAATGTAGAGTGGTATACCCACTTTGGAAGCCAGCCTGGAGGTTCCTCCAAAACTTAAAAGTAGGACTTCTATGTATCTCAGCTATAATGCTCTTGGATACCCAAAAGGACTCTAAATCCTACCTCAGAAATTCTATTTATTTATTTATTTATTTTTATGTGTATGAGTATACCGTCTGCATGTAGGTTTGTGCACCTGTGTCGTGCAATGCCGTGGCGGTCAGAAGAGGGTGTTGGATTCCCCTGGAACTGGAGTTAAAGATTGTTCTCAGCCATCATGTGGGTGCTGGGGATCGAACCCAGGTCCTCTGCAAGAACAGTCAGCGCTCTTAACTGCTAGGCTATCTCTCCAGCCCCATACCTCAGAAATTCTTAAATATTCATGTTTATTCTGCACTGTTCATAAGAGCTAGGAAATTGAATAAACCTTTCCAGTAGTAGATGGACAGATAAAGAAAATGTGATAAATCTATACAATGGAATTTTATTTAGCCACAAAGAAAAAGAAAATGATAACATCTGTAGGAAAATGGATTCAACTGGAAATTATGATGTTAAGCAAAATAAGCCAGTCTCAGAAAGACAGACATCATGTTTTCTGTCATAGGTAAACTGTAGATTTAAATTTATATATGTGTGTATATACAGGCTTGTGTGTGTGTGTGTGTGTGTGTGTGTATGTGGTGTGTAAGCCATGAGAAAGGAGGAGATTTTTAGGCAGTGAGGAAAGAGGGGGTAATTAAATACACGTGTCATGAAAGCAGAAGGCAGAAGAGAAGAACATTTGACAGGAGCAAGGGAACCAGGAAGAGTGGGAACAGAGGGTACATGGGAGAACACTAAAAGAGAAAGACAAATTAGAGCAAAGTATAATGGCATGTACATATAAAAAGGCCATAATGAAAACCATTACTGTTTATGCTGCCTAAAAATTTAATTTAAGGGCTGAGGAGATAGGTTCAGATCCCCAGAACTCATGTAAAAGCCAGGTTGTAGGAATGTGTAACCCCAGCGCTAGGGAGATGGAGACAGACAAATCTTGGGGGCTTGTTGAGAAACTGGTCTAGCCAAAATATTGAGCTCTAGGTTCAGTGAAAGATCCTGTCTTGATAAATAAATAAACAAACAAATAAATAAATAATAAATAAATAGCAATTGAGGAATATTTCCAAAGTTCCCTCTGGCCTACATGCACAGGCAAATGTACCCACATGCAGCTATTCACAGATATGCATCACAGACACACACACACACACACACACACACACACACATACACAGAGAGAAAAAGAAAAAAAATAAAATGAATAATTTTAATGAGCATAAAATAATAAAATTCTTAATTGAAAAAGTTTTTGTTTTGTTTTGTTTTGTTTTTCCTTTCAGCATTTGGTTATTCTACCTGCTTCTTGGCTTCCCTGCAGTGTGTGGCTACTGATGTCTGTACTCAGTTTCAAAATTCTTTTTTTACCTTATCTTTACTTTCAGTGCTAGCTTCCTGTGAGCCACCAGTAAGCCATATCTTAATAGTCATTTGGTGATTGTTAAGATATAGTATTTAAAAATCTTGTGCCAATGAAGATTCTATCCTTTGCTGAAGGTATTTATGAGTGGGTTGGGCACACATTAAAGATTCAGACAGCTTAGAATTCTGTACTGGCTGTTGTTTCTTCTTGTGTAATACCTCACATTTGTTCAGAGACAAGTGAATAACTGAAATACTTTACTGAGCATGTGCACAAACATGTAGAGACCTAAGAATATGTGGGATTTTATGAAACCCTAGTATACATTTCTCATTCCATAGATTTCCCTGTTAAATTTTTAGCTAATCTCTTGCTTGCTTCAGAGAATACTACAACTTCTGGCAGCTGTGGTATTGCTAGAATTTTTGACAAACCTTGGCCATTTTTTCCCATAAGTTAAGACCATTTAGTCTCCTCCACTGTTGTTCATTATTGCTTCCCTGACATGAAATCCTGGATAGGATGTGAGCGGCCCTATAATAAAATACCACAGCTCTTATTCTTCTCAGAGGTCAATAGGTCTTATCAAATTAATACTTCTTATTTTTTTTTTGGACAGGATCCTCCTGTAGCCCCAGCTGTCCTGGAATTTGCTATGTAGACCAGGCTGGCCTTGAACTCACAGAGATCTTCCTGCCTCTGCCTCCTAAGTGCACCACCACACCTGGCTAATACTTCTTTCTTTAAACTTTTTTTCTCATTTATTATTTTTTGTGTGTATGAGTGTACTGTCTGCATGTAGGTTGGTGCACCTGTGTTGTGCAATGCTGTGGAGGTCAGAAGAGGATGTTGGATTCCCCTGGAACTGGAGTCAAAGATGGTTCTTAGCCACCATGTGGGTGCTGGGAATCAAGCCCTGGTCCTCTGCAAGAGCAGCCAGTGCTCTTAACTGCTGAGCCATCTCTCCAGCCCCAATACTTCTTATGTTTTATATACCCTATTCAATGTCCAGAAATATGAAAGTGTGGTTTTCATATTTCTTACAGTTTTGCTGTTGCTTTTGGAGAAAGTATTTAAAAAGGACCTCTCCACTACTACTATTTTTTGACTATTCACTTGAAATACCCACTTTACTTTTTCTAGTTGTGCTTTTCAAAGCCCTAAAGACAATTTCTTCAAGGCCTTCCATTAACTTGCCTCTATCTACCACCTAACCATGCATTCATTTCATCTTCTACATTGCCATTATGATTCACCAATAAAATTATATAATAAGTAAATTATGTATCAGTAAAGCTATTTTTAAAATGTACTTAATGATCCCACAGGTGGCCTGCTTTGTCTTCCCTCAAATGTTCTTGTTTTCCTCTTCCACTTTTCAGATCAGATTTTACATAATCTGAAAACAATATAGAGACAAAAATACAGAGGTAAATGTAGATGCATTTGTGTGACTGTACTGTTTTCTTTCATTGCAGCATTGTTTATAAGGAAAATATAGAAAATAACTTCATAGCCAAACAAAAGGATAGTTCCACTATTTATGCCACAGTCACACAATATTGATTTTCATATGTTGAACCATCCCTGCATCTCTGGTATGAATCCAACTTGGTCATGGTGGATGATTTTCTTGATGTGAGTCTGTATGCGGTTTGCCAGAATCCTGTTTAGAATTTTGGTATCTGTGTTCATTAGGGAGATGGGTCTATAGTTCTCCTTTTTGGTTGTATCTTTCCCTGGTTTTGGTAGTAGCGTGATGCTGGCTTCATAGAAGGATTCTGGGAGAAGTCCCTCCGTTTGTATC
>VZQC01006498.1:20468-31762 GCA_009823505.1 Rhizomys pruinosus
CGCGGTTTTTGTTTTTTTTTTTAATCAACTTATGCTGGGTGTGGTGGCTCACGCCTTTAATCCCAGCACTGGGGAGGCAGAGGCAGGCAGATCTCTGTGAGTTCAAGGCCAGCCTGGTCTACAGAGCGAGCTCCAGGCCAGGTGGGTCTAAAGGGAGACCCTGTATCAAACAGACCCCCCCAAAATCAATTTATATGTTTTATAATTAAACAATTATGTTCCTTGCTATTTTCCCAAATGAATTGACAATGTGTCTAGAAAAAAACTTGGGCATGATATTCTTATCACCTTTACTATTATCAAAATTTAGAAGCAGCGAAGGTGTCATCTTCAGTACATCAATACATAAAATATTGGTACAACAGACAACAGAATATCATTCAATTATTAAAAGAAATGAGTTACCAAGCTCAGAAAAGATATACAGGAATTATAAGTAACATTTACCAAGTAAAAGAAGCTAAACTGAAAGTACTTCTGATTAGATGAATCAAACTGTATAATATTCTGGAAAAAGCAAAAGTATAAAAACAGTAAAATGATCAGTGGTCCCAAAGTTAATGAGCAAATAAGGATGACTAGGCAGACCACAAGACATTTTGTTTTTGTTTTGAGACAGGATCTCCATGTAGCCCCAGTTGGCCTGGTACTCATGTATACCAGGCTGCCTTGCTCTCACAGAGATCCACTTGCCTGTGCCTCCTGAGTGCTGAGATTAAAGGCCTGTACACTACGCCCAGCTTACAATATTCTTTTCTAAGATTACTATTTTTAATCTTTAAGATGTCTTATTTTATGAATATGTATGTGTGTATATACTTATTTTTTGCTTATTTAAGGATTTTAATGTTAAATTAACATATAAGGTATTAGATATCACATTTTAGAACAAAAATTTTTTTTCTTTAAAAAATATTTTCATTGAGTTTTTGTATATTTCATACAACAAATCTTATCTATAATTAGACCCTCTCCTCCATCCGCACCTACCATAGCCCCACCATAGCCTCATTCACTGGATTTAATGCATTCTGCCATATATGTTAAGGCCTCTTCAGTCAAGGTTTTTTTTTTTTTTTGAGACAGGGTCTCCCTTTAGTCCCAGCTATCCTGGAGCTCGCTCTGTAGACCAGGCTGCCTTGAGGACTGCCACATTGATCCGCCGTAGGGTTGCCTCTGCCTCCCCAAGTTGGTGATTAAAGGTGTGCGCCACTGCCCCAGGCTATATTTTTGGTGATTAATGGGTCTTTTTCAACTGATGTGTTTATTTTTGAATTTGGTCTCTCCATTAAACATAACTTTTTTTCAGTTCAATTTGGAGACACTGTTCGCCCTTTCCCTTCCCCCACACCCCACCCAGAGTCATGCATGCATTCTTCAGTCTTTTTTTTTTTTTTTTTTGTACCAAGACATTTCCTGGTGCAAGTTCATCCACTGGAGTCTAGTCAGTCTATCCAGAGTCATTCCCTTAAAGGAGATCTATTCTCCCTCACCCAGCAATAATCAATTGCCAATAGTTCCTTGGCTAGGGTTGGGGCCTGCAGCCCATTTTCCTCGTTCTATGCTGAGTTTTTGTTTGAGTCAACATTGGTCTTGTGCATGCTGTCACTACTGTTGCAAGTTCATGAGCAAGTTCTCAGTGGGCTTAAAGCCTCTGTTTCCTTGTGTTCAAACACCACCCCTGGCTCTTACAGTTTTTCTGCCCCCTCTTCCCTAATAGTCCCTGAGCTCTGGGATGGTGAGATTTAATATAGGAGTTCTATCCAGGGACATGTATTCTGCATTCTTTTGTTCCCTAAAACATGGCCAGTTATGGCCTTCTATTTGCATCACACTCCATTGTATAAGGAAGCTTTGCTGATGAGAGTTGAGGGATGTATTAGTTTTCTCTCTGCCCTCTGTTACACTATATTCTTTGAGCCTTAGGTGTAGAGGTTCCACTGAAGATGTATCACATACGGCTGGGCATCCCTCAGACACTTATTCTCTGTGTGTGACCAGTTGTGGAACTCTGCAGTAGCCTCCATGTGTTGCAAAAAGAAGCTTCTTTGATGAGTGGTTTAAGGTATAATTGTCTATAAATATAAGGGTCCATATTTAGCATACAGTATAAATTTCATTTGTCTAGAGATATGACAGAGATAGTGTTTTCCCTAGGATCTATGACCTCTCTAGCCATGTGTATTTGGCTATTTTTACAGTGCCACCCATGAGTTCCTTTCCATTGAGAGGTTTTTTTTTTGTCTTTTCAAGACAAGGTCTCCCCATAGCCCCTGCTGTTCTGGAACTCACGGTGTAGACCAGGCTGGCCTTGAGCTCATAGAGTTCCACCTGCCTCTGCCTCCCAAATGCTGGAATTAATGGCATGTGCCACCATGCCCAGCTTAAGAGAGGGTTTTAAGTATAATTAGATAGCTGTTGGTTACCCTCAAGATAAAAGTGCCAGTACTGCACCAATGGAGATAGTTTGTTGTGTCAGCTATTGTGGTTATTGGGTTTTGGAGCTGGGTTGGACCATTGGTTGATTTTCTCCCTTTAGCAACTTGTATAGTATCCTTTAGAACTATGAGAGCTAGTCATCAGAGAGAAAGCATCCAGGTCAGTTCCAACTCCATTGCTCCAAGTCCTGTGTCTGAAATATGTCTTGTCTTCAGGATTAGGGTCTTACCTTAAATTCTGGGAGACAGGGCTGGAGACATGGCCTAGCAGTTAAGAGCGCTGACTGCTCTTGCAGAGGACCCAGGTTGGATCCCCAGCACCCACATGGCGGCTGAGAACCATCTTTAACTCCAGTTCCAGGGGAATCCTACACCCTCTTCTGACCTCCGCGGCATTGCATGACCTGGGTGCATAAACCTACATGCAGACAGTACATTCATACACATACAAGAATAAATAAAAAAATTTAAAAAAAGTTCTGGGAGACAATGAAGGGCTGTAACCAACAGCCTGAAGGGAGGTTTCTCCTGTCTGGCACTGTGTTTCTTGTTATATGGGTTTCAGGTATACTCATGCACTTGTGTTCAGATATTGTATTTTTCAGGGAGTTTTGAGTTAATACATTTCCCTCTGGCTTTATATGCCACTCAAGCTTTATTTATCACTTCTCTTTCTCCCCGTCTAACCCTCATCCTCCATCCCTATTTAAGTGCCCCATTATCATCATTTTCCCCCTGATAAACCTGTCTCATATTATGCACTCTGTCTTGAATTCCTTCTTCTCCTTTACTCCCACGCTGCCTTTTATGTCCTCACCTCCCTTCCCAGCTGAATATCCCCATTTCCCCCATTTCTCCCTTGATAACATCTGTTTTCTACTATCCCCCCCACCCCAACTCTTCCTTTTCCTCTTGCTGCTACATCAGGATATATACTCACATCTAAGGATTGATGCTAAGATCCAAAAAGGTAGGAGAACATGTGTTGCTTGCTTTGCTGAGTCTGTTACTTCACTGAATATAAGTTTCTATTTTCATCCATTTACCTGCAATTTCATCTTTCCTTACCACTGAGTAGAACTCCATTATGCAAGTATACCACATTTTCATTATCCATTCATCATTGGAGGGACATTTATGTTGTTTCCATTTCTTACCTATTGTGAAAAAAGCAGCAACAAACATGAGTATACAGGTATCTAGCTCTACAGAAAGATGAGTCCTTTGGGTATTTGCCAAGGACTAGTATAACCAGATCATATGGTAGATTACTTTTAAGTGTTTTAAGAGTTCTCCACACTGCTTGATTTCCGTAGTGGTTGCACGAGTTTGCATTCCCACCATCAGTGAATGAACAGTCCCCTTTCTCCACATCCTTGCCAGCATTTGGTGTCTTTTATTCTCTTGATCTTAGACAGTCTGACTGAGGTAAGATGGAATCTTAAAGTGGTTTTGATCTTCATTTATCTAATTATTAAGGATGTTGAGCACTTTTTAAGGTGTTTTTTAGCCATTTTTATTTCTTCATTTGAGAAAAGATTGATTGTTGACCTTAATACTTGAGCAACTAGTATTCAATTTAGAAAGTCCTTACCTACACCTATATCTTATAGGGTACTGCCTATGTTTTCTTCTAGCAGTTTCAGAGTTTCAAGTTTCATATTGAAGTCTTTGATCCATTTGGAGTTTATTTTAGTGCAGGGTGAAAAATTAGGATCTAATTTCATTCTTCTACAGGTGGAGATCCAGTTTTGCTAGCATTTTTTGTTGAAGATTCTTTCCTCCATTGTGTGTTCTTGGCACCTTTGTCAAATATCAGAAGGATGAAATTGCATGCACTCATGTTTGAGTCTTCTACTGTATTCCATTGATCTGTGTGTCTGTTTTAGTGCCAATACCATGCTGTTTTATGACTATAGCTCTGTAATATAGTTTGAGATCTGGTATGATGATCCTCTAGCATTGCTCTTTTTTTGCCCATGATTGCTTTGATTGTCTGGGGTCTTTTGTGATTCCTTAGGAAATTTAGGATGTTTTTGCTTCTAACTATGTGAAGAATATCATGGGGATTTTGATTGGTATTTCATTGAATCTATAGATTGCTTTTTGTAGGATCATGATTTTTCAAAATATTAATTCTACCAATCCATGAGCACAGTAGTTCCTTACATCTCGTGTCTTCCTCTATGTCTTTCTTTAAAGATTTAAAAATTTCAGTGTAGACATCTTTATTGTCTTTGTGTAGGTTTATTCTTTGGGTTGGTTTATTCCTAGATATTTATTTAATGCTATGGTGAATGGGAGGATTTTCATATACTCTTTCTGATTGCTTATTGTTGGTATATAGAAAATCTACTAATTTTTGTAAGTTAATTTTTGTAACCTGTCACTTTGATGAAAGTATTGATCATTTCTAGCAATTTTCTAGTGGGATTTTTGAGATTTCTTACACTTAATATCATATAGTCTGCAAACAGTGATAATTTGACCTCTTATTTTCCAATTAATATTCCTTTAATTTCTGTCTCTTATTGCTCTAGAAAGAGTTTCATGTACTATGTCGAAAAGGAGTGGAGATAGTGGACAGCTTTGTCTGGGTCCTATTTTAATGTGAATGCTTCCAATTTTCCTCCATTTAGAATGATGTTAGCTGTGGATTTGTTGTATATAGCTTTAATTATGTTGAGTTATGTTCCCTGTAGTCCAATTCTTTCTAGGACTTTTAACATGAATGCATGTTAAATTTTGACAAAGGTCCTTTCTGAATATATTGAGATGACTACATGAGTTTTCTAAGTTCATTGATATGATTTATGACATTTATTGACATGCATACATTGAACCATCTCTGTATCTCTGGAATAAAGCTGATTTGATCATGGTGGATGATCTTTTTGATGTGTGTCTTTATGTGGTTTGCAAGTACTTTGTTCAGAATCTTTGTGTCTATGTTCAATAACGATATGGGCCTATAGCTTTCTTTTTCTGTTGTGTCTTTATCTGCTTTTGGTATTATAGCCATGCTGACTTCATAGAAGGAGATTGAAAGTTCTCCATCTGTTTCTATCCTTTTTGAACAATTTAACAAGTATTGGTTGTAGATCTTCTTTGAATGTCTGGTAGAATTCTGTAGTGAATCCACCTGAGCCTGGGCCTTTTTTAGTCCAGAGGCTTTGTGTTACTGTTTCAATTTCCTTATTTTTATGGGTCAGTTTAAGCTGTTGATCTCTTCTTACTTTAATTTGGTAGCTTTCATGAGTTTAGAAATCCATCCATGGGGCTGGAGAGATGGCCTAGTGGTTAAGAGTGCTAGCTGCTCTTGCAGAGGACCTGGGTTTGATCCCCAGCACCCACATGGCGGCTGAGAGCCATCTTTAACTCCAGTTCCAGGGGAATCCGACACCCTCTTCTGACCTCTGCGGCATTGCATGACAAGGGTGCACAAACCTACATGCGTACATTCATACACATAAAAAATAAATAGGGGCTGGAGAGATGGCCTAGTGGTTAAGAGCACCAACCGCTCTTACAGAGGACCCGGGTTCAATCCCCATCACCCACATGGCAGCCAAAAACTGTCTGAAACCCCAATTCCAGGAGAACTACAGTTCCATGGGAATCCAACACCCTTTTCTGACCTCCGTGGTATTGCATGACACGGGTGCACAGACCTACATGCAGACAGTACATTCACACACATACAGAAATAAATAAAATAAAAAAATAAATAAAATAAATAAAATTTAGAAAAAAAGGTAGAAAAAAGAAATCCATCCAAATCATTTAGATTTTCAAATTTAGTAGAGTATAGGTTTTTAAAGTATTCCATTATAATGTTTTGGATATTTTTGGTGTCCATTGTGATGTTTTCCCTTTCATCTCTGATTTTGTTAGTTTGGATTTGTTCTTTCTTTCTTTTGGTTTACTAGGCCAAACGTCTGTCTATCTTGTTTAAATTTTCAAAGAACCAGCTCTTAGATTCATTGATTTTTTTATATCATTTTCTTTGTTTGTAGTTCATTAAGTTCTGCTCTGATTTTTGTTATTTCTTCTCATTTACTAGGTCTTGGGTGGGTTTATTCTTGTCTTTTCAGAGTCTTGAGTTGCACTGCTAAGTCAGTTGTATGTGGTCTTTCTGATTATTTATGTAGGCACTTAGAACTATAAATTTCCCTCTTAGGACTGCTTTTATAAGTATTCTACAGGTTTTGTTGTGTTGTATTATAATTTTCATTTAGTTACAGGAATACTTTTATTTCCTTCTTAATTTCTTCTTTGACCCATTCATCATTCAGGACTGTGGTGTTTAATCTCCACGAGGTTGTATAGTTACTAAAACTTCTTTTTGCTTTTGATCAGCTTTACTTCATTGTGGCCTGATAGAGTCCATGGAATTATTTCAATTTTTTGTATTTGTTGAGAGTTTGTTCCTCAATATGTGGTCAGTTTTGGAGAAACTTACATGGGCTGCTGAGTAGAATGTGTATTCTTTGGTTGTTGGGTAGAATATGTTGTAAATGTCTGTTAGATCCATTTGATGTAAGATAACATTTAGTTCAGCTGTCTCTCTTATTTTTTTGTCAATTGGAGATGGTGGTATATTATTGAAGTCACCAACTATTAGTGAATTGGGATTAATCTCTGTCTTATAGTACTGTAGTAATGTTTTTATGAAATTGGTTGTATCAAGTTTGGTGCATATATGTTCATGATTGCAGTATCTTCTTGGTCAGTTGTTCCTTTGCTTAGAATGAAGTGACCCTCTTTATCTGTTCTGATTAGTTCTATTTTGAAGTTCATTTTGTCAGATATTAGAATTGCAACACCACCTGCTTGCTTCTTAGTGCCATTTACTTGGGATATTTTTTTTTTCAGCCTTTCACTCTAAGGTAAGTGAGAGAGTTTCTTGAAGACAAGAAAAAGATGGATTTTGTTTCTTAACCCATGCCACGAGCTTGTGTCTGTTGACTGAGTAGTTGAGGGCATTGATATTTAGAGTTATTATTGAAAGATGTCTATTGGATACAGTCATTTATTTTGTTTGTGGTTTTGGTACTATTTTGTGTTTCCTTAATTATACCCTCCTTTGTTTTCTTTCTATAACCTCTTGGGTATACTCATTACTATCTTTGGTCCTATGACTTTCTTCAACTATTCTATGTAGGGCTGGTTTGGTGGACATGAATTTTTTTTTATCTTTTCAAGACAGGGTCTCCCTATAGCCCCAGCTGTCCTGGAACTCACTCTGTAGACCAGGCTGGCCTTGAACTCACAAAGATCTGCCTGCCTCTACCTCTTGAGTGCTAGGATTAAAGGTGTGTGCCACCACACCCAGTGGACATGAATTCTTTCAGCCTATTTATGTCATGGAAAACTTTCTGTCCCCCTTTGACTATGATAGATAGTTTTTCTGGATAAAATATTCCGGGCTGGCATCCATGGTATTTTAGAACTGGGAACACTTTGGTCCAGCGTCTTCTGGCTTTCATAGTTTGCATTGAAAAATCAGCTGTAATTCTGGTGGGTTTTTCTTTATAAGTAACTTGTTTTTCTGTAGCAGCTTTCAGTACACTGTCTTTGTTCTGTATAATTAGTGTTTTTACTATGATATGCATTGGGTAGTTTCTGTCCTGGTCCTGTCTAATTGATGCTCTATGTGCTTCTTTTATCTCTATAGGTATGCATTTCCTTAATTTAGGGAAGTTTTCTTCTATAATCCTGTTGAAAATCTGGCCAATGACATTGGACTGAGATTTCTTCTCTTTCCTGTATGCCTATGATGCATAGATTTGGTCTTTTCATGTGTTCCACATTTCCTGCATGTTCCATTCCTGTGCGCTTTACATTTTTTTTTATAGTCTTTGCTTAAGGAGTACAGTTCTTCAACTTTGTCATCTAGTCTTGATATTGTATTTTCTATGTTATTCATTTTGCTTGTGAGGCTTTCTCTTGTCTTTTCAAATTGACTTACTGAGTTTTTTTAGTTGCATCTTCATTTTTTGGCTTGGGTTTTCTTCAATATTTCTATCTCTTTTGTGAATTCACTTTCCAAGTCCTGAATTGCTTTTGTTATTTCATTCAGCCACATATTTGTATTTTCTTGAGCTTTCATCACAAGTCTATGCCTGTATTCTTTGTGTGCTTCAAATTGTTTGTCTGTGTGTCCTTTAAGTTTTTTGATCATGTTTATTATTATTCTTTTAAATTCTGCATCATGTGGTTACTCAGGGTGATTCTCTTTGTAGCACACTTCTGTAGGACTGGTAGATTTTGGTGGGGACATGTGGTTTTGCATTGCCATTTTGGCATATGTATGTCTTTTTTTGTTGTGTGTCCAATAGGAAATTCTGTTCTCCCTTTGTTTAATTGAAGTTTGCTTCTTTTATATTGCTGATGTAGCTTAGTTTCTTTTTGTTCAGGTATGAAAAGTTAGTTGTGGTATGCTTCAGATTCTCACAGGTTAGTATGGTGGTCTGGGTATTAGGTAGGTCTGTGGTAGGTAAATCAGGAGGGTGATCAAGGTCAAGACAGGGGTAGTGACAGTCTGTAGAGGGTCTAACAAACAATTCTAGAAAATTGGTCTAGTCTGGGTACAGAGGATCAGGATGCAGTGGGTATATCTGAACTAAGAGTGTAGTCCAGAGATCTGAGAAAGAATAAGCAGGAGCAGGCCTGGTCCCAAGGCTATAAGGGAAACAGAGTACAGGGACAGTGTGGACCTGTTAAGGCTGCAGGGGAATCAAGGCACAGTGGGCAAAATCTGACTTACCAGTGGTGGGCATGTCTGAGACAGGCAGATCAGGAAGCCATGGGGAAGGTGAGGGTAAGGACAACCTGTGGAATGTCTGACAAACTACACTAGAGGATTAAGCTAGTCTGGGTAAGGAAGCTAGTCCAGAGATCTGAGGCAGAAAAGTAGGAGTGGGCCTGGGCCCAAGGCTAGAAGGGGGAGCAAGTGGCCGGTGGGGGGGCCAGCACATTGGAGCTGCCTAGGCTACAGGGGAATCAGGTGGATCTGACTTACCAGGGTAGTAGACAGTTTCTGAGGCAAGCAGATCAGGAAGACAGGGGCAAGGTGGGAGTTGACTCAGCCTGTGGAGGGTCTGTCAAAGTTGGAGAAGTGATCTGGTCAGAGTGCAGAGGATCAGGACTCAGTGGATTGGTGTATACTAAGAGGGTAGTCCAAAGATCTGGGGCAGAAAGAAGAGAAGTGGGCCTGGGTCCAAGGCTAAAAGGGGGACTGACTGCAGGGAGAGAGCACAAAATGTATTTTAATGATTCTTCTTCCACCTCATCTTCCCCACTTCCTTACTTCCCCTGAAGATTTTAGCAAAAGAATTACTCTGGATTTTATTAAGGGGAAAGGCTGTATGTGTATAGGAGTATACAGCAGGTAAGAACTCTTTGTATTTGCTGCTCTATATTGCTTTGAACCTAAGTAAGCCATAAAATAAAAAGTATAGTAAAGAAAAACAAATCAGGAAGCCTGAGAAACCTTAAAAGTTGAGAAGGTCCTAATGAATAGTATGTCCAAATGTTATGGTCTTTTGCAAAGTATCAGTATAGACTGTTAATTGTGAAAAATATGCCTTTATTAAAAAATTGTGTTTCTATATACTAGCAATGAAAAATTGGAAGCATTTTTTAAAGAGAGTTCTATTTAAAATATCATCGTAAACATGAAATGCTTAGCAAAATGATTTCAATACCATTTCATTGAAAACTATGAAACATCCTTAGAGAAATTCAAGAAGGCCTGCATAAATAGAGATGCATTCAGTTACATTCATGGATCAGAACTCTCAGTATTATTAAAATGTAGGTTCTCTCAAATTACAGATTCAGTGCAATCCTAAATAATGTTCTAGTAGTCTTTTTTATACAAAGTAACAAATCGAGTCTAGATTTTTCTATTGGAAAACAAAGGACCTAAAATATCCAACATCATTTTGAAAAAATAAGAGCAAATTTGAAGCGGTTTAAGTCTTTAATCCATTTTGAATTTATTTTTGTTTCATTAATCTGTTTCATTAAACTAGTCAGTTTCTCAATGTCATTAATTGAACAGACTGTCTTTTCCCCAGTGCTCTTGGCACTTATGTCAAAAATCAATTAACCTTAGACACGTGGTTCATTTCTGTGCTTTTAATCCTATTCTATTGGTCTGTTTTTATATCAATCCCATGCTATTTGATTACTAAAGTTTTCTAATATATTTTGGAATAAAATATTGAGAAACCACTTAGTTCATTATTTTCTCCTCAAGTTTGCTTTGGCTGTTCAAGATCTTCATGGTCATATAAATTTTAGGGGTTTTTGTTTTAATAATGAATAACATTGGAAGTGAAGTGAGTACAGTATCTGGTATCAAGATACACTGTAAAACTTAAGTAGTCAAGACAAGGTAGTACTGATGTAGGATAAGCATAGTAATCATTGGGAAATGATATCAAGTCCAGAACTTATCCACAACTGTAGGATTAATTGATTTTCCTCAACTTATTTAATCACTTTCCATCAAGCTTATAATTCAATGAGAGAAAACAACTGGATATCAATAGGAAAAGAAAAAAAAAAAAAAAACATGAACCTCAGAACTTAACCTTGAACCAGATATAAGATGGGTCATAGACCAAAACAAAACTCCTAAAATGCTATTGAACTTTTAAGGAAGATTTCCTAGGGCATAAAAAGCAAGAACCAAAAAAAGGGAAAAGTTATAAAATACATCTCAGAGCTAAAACAAATGATATATGTGGCATGCATATATGCATATTTTGGAGTGATGCAAATTGGAAGGAATAACAACAACGACAAAAAGACTGGGTCAAAGAACTGACTGAAATGGTGAACTGC
>VZQC01006498.1:32062-61626 GCA_009823505.1 Rhizomys pruinosus
AAAAAA
Organism: Rhizomys pruinosus; assembly: GCA_009823505.1. NCBI lineage: Eukaryota > Metazoa > Chordata > Mammalia > Rodentia > Spalacidae > Rhizomys > Rhizomys pruinosus. Next base: position 32,069 of record VZQC01006498.1, read on the forward strand.
AAAAAAAAAAAAAAACATGAACCTCAGAACTTAACCTTGAACCAGATATAAGATGGGTCATAGACCAAAACAAAACTCCTAAAATGCTATTGAACTTTTAAGGAAGATTTCCTAGGGCATAAAAAGCAAGAACCAAAAAAAGGGAAAAGTTATAAAATACATCTCAGAGCTAAAACAAATGATATATGTGGCATGCATATATGCATATTTTGGAGTGATGCAAATTGGAAGGAATAACAACAACGACAAAAAGACTGGGTCAAAGAACTGACTGAAATGGTGAACTGCTTGAAAGAGTAAACTTCTGCATTGAAAATTTTAAAAAAAGAGACTGAGAAAAAGATGAAAAACATGTTTGGCAGAATGCATGAGCTCTTGTGGGGTGGGGGGGCAGAGAGGGGGGCACGGATCTAGATTTGATTGGAAATTTTGTATGAAATACACAAACCTTCAGTAAAAATTGGCTTTGAAAAAATATGTCTCAGAAAAAAACTTTGAAAGCTTTGCTTTTTAAAAGATGAAGTTAAAAAATTGCAAAGGTGCACACCTATAATCTTAGGAATAGAGAGGGTGAGGCACAAGAATGGCCACAAATTCAAAGCCATCCTAAGCTATAGAGACAGGGCTTGTCTCAATTAAAACATGCTAAAAATAATGAAAAAGCCAATCCATAGATTAGAAGGAAATATTTTCCATGCATCTGTCTGGCAGAGAACCTGGGCAGTTTGGTTGTCCTCTGTTGTTATAGATATTGATTACATAAGCATTTCACTAGAAAGTCTGTATTTGGGCATATTTGCATTTCTCTTAGGCAATTACTTTCATTTGACATAGTTTACACAGGTATTTCATCTCACTGCTTAAATTAATTCCTAATGCTTTTAATGTTATTATAAATAAGAGTATTTTCTTGATTTATTTTTGAAAGATTCTTCCATTAGTATATGGATAGATATATATGGATACACTAAGATTGTTGTATGTTACCTTTTTCTAAAACTTTAGTACATTTGTTGGTTAGTACTGACATTTTAACACTGATTTTTTTTACATTTTTTGAGTTAGAAAAAAATTTTATTTCCAATTTTAAAGTAGTGCTAAATTTCTTTTTTTAATTTTTATTGAGTTTTTTATGTGTTTCATACATAATTTTTCAGTCCCTTTATTTATTTAATTTATTTTTTTTTGAGACGAGGTCTCCCTGTAGCCCCAGCTGGCCTGGAACTTGCTTTGTAGACCAGGCTGGCCTGAACTCACAAAGACCCACCTGCCTCTGCCTCCCGAGTGCTAGGATTAAAGGCGTGCGCCACCACGCTATCAGTCTTAATCGCCGTTATACTTGCTTCTCTCTTGGCACCCTCATCCAGCATGCCCCCCCCCCCAAGTTCACACATTCTGTCATTTGTGCTAGGTTCCATGACACAACTGGAGAGGTCATAGATCTTAGAGAAATATCCAAGGTTAGGTTGACACATCCCTAGAGTAAGGTAACATTTTACTAACTACAAAAGAGGCATCCTTATATCTATAGACAAATATCCCAGATACCATTCAGAAAAGAAGCTTCTTTTGTACCAGATGCTTTTTTTCATTTAAAAAAAATCTGGAAACAGATAGGTTTACTTCTTTACAATTTAGATGTCTTGTATTTTTCTGGCTGTGATGTCCATTACTATATTGTCGTTCCTGATTGTAGAGGAAAAGCTTTCACTTTTTACCCTTAAATGTCATGTTAGCTATGGAGTTTTTTAAATAACATTTTTCATTTATTCTCTGAAAATTTTATACATATATAAAGTGTGTCTTGATTATATCGATACTCTCACTCTCCCTCCAGCTCCTTAGATCCCCATCACATCTCTCTCCCAACTTCATGTTCCCCTTTTACATTTTTAATTTATTGACTTATTTTTTTGACCCACTTGATCCAATTAATGCTTCCCATATGCACATGAGTGTAGGATTATCCACTGAGGCATGAACAATCTACCAGTGGCCACATCCCCAGGGAAAAGTGCCTCTTAATCCCCCAGCAACCATCCAGCTGCCAATAGCTCCTTAGCTAGGAGGAGGGCCTTGGGAACCTATCTTCCCTCTGTGCTGGAACATTTAACTAGCTTGATCATATTCAGATAGTCACAACTGCTGTGGATTCATGTGTAGCAGCCATGTCATGTCCACTTCATCATGCAACTCTTACATTCTATTTCTGTTCCTTGGTGTTTCCTAAGCCTTGGTGAGCAGGAAAGGATTGACATATCTAAACAGTAATGAGTCCCTACCCACTGCTATAAGAAGCTTCTCTGATCAAGTTTGGGAGCAGCACACATACATGGATATAAACATAAATATTTATAAAGAAGTTTAGCAGCATAACCACTTAGAAAAACAATATCAGTGGGTTCTCCCTGGGGCCTATGACTTCCCTAGCCCTGGATTTTGACCATATTCACAGTACCAGGTATGAATTCCCTCTTGTTGGAGCAGGCCTCAAATCCAATCAAGAGAGCAATTAGTTACCCATATAAACACTCTTGCCACTTATTGCACCAGTGGGCACGTCTTGAGTGACAGGTTGGTATTGTAGTATATAGGGTCCAACACTAAATAATACTGTTGATGCCAGTTCTCCCCTAGCAGCCTGCATAGAACATTCCAGAACTATGTACACTAGCCATCAGGGAATTTCCTTATCAGTTCAAGATGGATTTCTCTGTGTCCTACCACCGAGTGTGTGGTATTTTCATTGATAGGATCTTATCTACTTATGGTGGGCAACAAAGAGCAATGACAATAGCTTATATTGATTTTGGCACTTCCAGTGCCTCCCTGACCAATAGTTCATAGAGAGATAACCCATACTTAGCACTGATAGTTTCATTTAATAGTTCATATCTTCTGGGAGGAGCATTGTTCACTAATGTGAGGTACCACTGTTAAAACTTTTTCAAATTTATATTTTTAATTAGCTTACAAAGTAATGAGATGTTATAAGACTTCATATATCCTAAGTTTTCATTAAGCCACCCCTACCCTTCTTTCCCCTACTACCCTGCTCCCATGTCCACTTAAACCTTTAGTTTCCAACATTCCTACTCCCTGTTCTTTCATATTACTTATTATATCTTTTACTTGGGTCACAAGACCATAGGTTCCTAAGTATTTTCTTCATGTATACATGCTTTAATTTGGTTAACCCTGCCCCTAGCCCCTAATAATTCATCCTCATCATTCCACTACTTGCTTGAAACTCTCTGCCCCCAGTATTACCACTAAAATTAAGGAGATGCAAATTAAAACCAGCTTAAGATATCATCTTACCATGGTAATACTGGCTAAGATTAGGAAAATACATGACACCAAGTGGTGGTGAGGTTGTGGGGAAAGGGGAACACTTATTCACGCTGGTGGGAATGCAAACTCTTTGACTTTTTTACCTATTTGTATCCCTTTTATTTTCTTCTTTCTTTTAAGTATTTTTAATTAGTTCTTATTTTATGTGTACACGTGTTTTGCCTGGAAGTATGTAAGTATACCTGTGTTGTTCAATGCCTGTGGAGGTCAGAAGAGGCTATTGGATCTCCTGGAACTGGAATTAGACACTATTGTTAGTCACTATGTGCACACTGGTAACTGAACCCAGGTCCTCTGTAAGAGCAGCCAGTGCTCTTAACAGCTGAGCCATCTCTCCAGCCCCGGGTACCTACATACGTACCTACTTTCTTTTCTTTCTTTCTTTCTTTCTTTCTTTCTTTCTTTCTTTCTTTCTTTCTTTCTTTCTTTCTTTCTTTCTTTCTTTCTTTCTTTCTTTCTTTCTTTCTCTCTCTCTCTCTCTCTCTCTCTCTTTCTTTCTTTCTTTCTTTCTTTCAATACTTTAATTGATGATTTGTGTATTTCATACATTATCTTTCAGTCCAATTTAGACACATTCCCCTCTCCCTGTCCCCCATCCCACCCCAGTTCATGCCTTCTGCCATACATGTCTTACATCTTTCTCTCAGTCTTTCCAAAGTTTTTCACTGCAGAGGCTTGTTTTGGGCCAAATTTAACTGTATCAGTCAGTTCGTCCTTCCTTCCTTCCTTCCTTCCTTCCTTCCTTCCTTCCTTCCTTCCTTCCTTCCTCCCTCCCTCCCTCCCTCTCTCCCTCCCTTCCTTCCTTCCTTTCTTTCTTTCATTCATTCATATTCTCTCTCTCTCTTTCATAGCAATCTTTTTAGCAGGGTATATTTTCAATTTATGGAGTTAAAAAATCAGTTCAAGAATACTTTCCAAGCTTCCGAGGAGCAAAATAAATGTATTTATAATCTTTTTTATAGATTATACATAAAAGCAGTTAGGAATCAAAGGAAGATACAGAAAGCCAACAATACATATTTTAATTTGGAATTTAGATTTATGTGCTATAGCTCTAGTCTTTGACAAATGCTCCATGTCTCTTCTAAAATCATTTTCCAAGCTTTAATGTGGGACCCAGAGTATCCTGCAGGGTCCTGTTCTGCTTTTAAAGGGAAAAATCCACGGTGACAAGTATTGTTCACGTTCACCAGGAAAATAGCATCTTCTTCACTTCTACAAGAGATCACTCTGTGTAGACAATCCCCCAGGCCTGCTGGGGAATTTTGGGGTCCAACCGAAGGAATGGGGGTGAGAGGCACAGAGTCAAGACACAGACCCTCGGAGTCGGGTGAACGCAGATAGAGGGTGAGCTGTCACCTACTCGTTTATTGGGGGCAGGGTTAGGGGTTATGTACTGTTCACATTCCAGCTCTCCTCTTGTTGCCTTATGATTGGCCCAGGTCTGCAATGCTGCTTGTATGGTCTTACCTGCCTAGGGCAGGTTAGGTTGATGAGGGACAAGCTCTGCACATGTGTAATTCTTAGCATACTGGCTATACTACCCCTCTGATACTCTAGTATGTTCATAATGCTGTGGTGCCTAATATAGGTATCTGGGACATTTATTTATTCTCTCTCTGTTTGCTGAGTAAATTACTACTTATGAAAGGTTATGCATGTCTGGAAAGCATTAGTAATGAAATGTCAGTTCTTTTGACCCAAAGAGTCAAAAGAATAATTTCTTGCATTTTTACCAATTTATTTATTTATTTTTATTGAATTTTTTTAATTAATTAATTTTTAATGGATTCTACAATACAATGACACAGTTTGCAGATAGCATTGATGTCACTCATTATGTCATACAATCAGGTAATTGGTGCATTTTGCAAGTATCTATGTCCAAATTTTGAACAACCCAAGGTTCCCATAGACCAGTTGGAGAAGCTTGTATGCACAGACATGTTGATCAATCAGGAGTCCAGACTATATTCCTGTAGTCTCATGATTCACCCCTATCTCTCCACAGCCCTTACAATCTACCACGCCTCCTCTTCCGCAGTTTGTTCCCTGGGCTTTGGGAAAGGGGCACAAGTGGGTGAGAAGAAAACAGTCTAATTTCTTTGGAGTTGTCATTTTGGACTCCAGTCTGTTCAGGTTGTTTCCCTTCATGGATTGACAGCTTTCCCAGTGATACCCTTTTTAGTCATACTAACAAAGCACAAGCTATTGGATGTACAGGCATTTAAGCAGTACCACTTATTATGTCAAGCTAAGCTGTGAGCATAGACACAGATGCTTGGATGGTATGCTAATCCGCAAACTGTGGTTTCTCTATAAAGGGTGACAAGTTCTTATTGTGGCTTATAACATCTCCTAACCACTAGAGGACATAAGCTTGTGGCATCCGCTGTGAGTTATTCCTCCAAGGAGAGAGCTAATAGCCAAATAGATTTGGGATATATATAGACACTTGGCTGCCACTGTTGCACAGTATCTCCAGGCTGTTGAGGTGTAGCTGATATTGACGGAGGAGTCTTGCTTGTCTCAGGGAGACCAATATTTTGCTGTATTGCTTTAGTGGCCTTTGGTAACGCTCTCTAGCATTTCAGAGGCCAGTTGTACGCTAGCAAGTGACGTCTCATAACATTTTTCATGCTCACACCAGGTCTTCGACAACAGGGACTTACTGCCTTTCTCCTTGCATATATCCCACTTATAGGCAAAAGGCCTTTATAATTTGGGGGGGGGGGTTTGAATCCCCTAGCCAACATCTCCTAGGCAGAATAATTCATTGCTGATGTCAGAGCTTTCCTGTAGTAATATATTTTGCTTAATTACACAACTTATAAACACTTTACTATTGAATTTGGCTCTAGATAGAGAAATATCCTTTCACAGTTCCTATGCCTATCAATCAGTTAATACGTTATGCCTGTTTTATAGGAAATTACCACTGTAACAATTGGCTCTAGTTTACAGTTAGGGAGTGGTTTCATTACCATCATGTTTTTCTTTTTCCTATAAAGGGGAGAGGTAGGAAGGTTTCTCAGTATCTGGAAGGTAAACTTCATTAGGGCCCATTATAAACAGTTAACCCCAATATTATTCAGAGAGATGCTCAGTGTCTGTGACTCAGGCAGTCTGAGGTTCCTCTTTCTTTAATGTTCAGATGGGTCAACCTCTCTGCTGGCATTTCCCAGTCCATCCTGCATAGCCATAAGTTGTATGTTTTCAGGCATTTAGATTGGTGATTTTTACCTGTGGGAACATAAAATTCTCCTCCCATTGTTAGTTTCAAGATCAGAAAAATTGAAAATTTATCAATAGGATTGGAACACAGAGTTTTCCATTTGTATCCCAGAAAGGATAGTACCCCACCTCCCACCTCCCTCTTTTATTGAATTTTTTATGTGTTTCATAAATATTTTTTCAGTCAGTCTTAATTGCCATTATACCTGCCTCTCCCTTGGCACCCTCCCTTGGCCTTCTCACCCCCCCCACCCCAGAGTTTACACCTTTCATTATCTACTCATCAGTTGAGGGACACTTGGGTTGCTTCCAGCACTTTACTATTGTGGAGAGAGCTACAATAAACATGGCTGTGCACATATGACTCCAATATGATGACTCTTCTGGTTATATACCCAGAAGTGGTATGACTGGGTCAAATAGTAGGTCCATTTTGAGCCTTTTAAGAGTTCTCCATACCACTTTCCTTGGTTTCATGAGTTTCCATTCTCACCAGCAGTGGATGAGTGTTCCCCTTTCCCCACAACCTCTCCAGCATTTGGTATCATTTGTTTTCTTGATAATAGCCATAATAGCCAGTCTTATGGGGGTAAGATGAAATCTTCAAATGGTTTCAATTAGCATTTACTTAATTACTAGTGATGTTGAACACTTTTCAATATGTTTCTCAGCCATCTTTATTCTTTATTTGTGAAGTCTCTATTCAGCTTTTTACTCCATCTTTTGATTGGGTCATTTGTTTTCTTGTTCTTTGAGTAATTTATACAATCTGGATGTTAAACCTCTGTTAGATGTGTCGCTAGTGAAGGTTTCTTCCTACTCTGTGTGTTTTCTCTTCTTTGATTGTTTCTTTCACTGTACAGAAGCTTTTTAGTTTAATGAAGTCCCACTTGTCAATTGTTGATTTTATTTCCTGCACAACTGCCATCTGATTTAGAAGAAAGTCTTTTCCTATGGCCATATTTTGTAGGGTACTGCCGATGTTTTCTTCTATCATTTTCAGAGTTTCAGGTTTTATGTTGAGGTCTTTGATCCATTTGGAGTTGATTTTTGTACAGGGCGAGAGGTAGGGGTTTAGTTTTATTCTTCTACAAGTGGTAATCCAGTTTTTTTTTTTTACCGTTTTTTTTTTAACTTTTTTTATTGATGCTTTGTGCATTTTATACATCATTTTCCAATTCAGTTCAGGCATATTTCCCTTTCCCTTCCCCCCCCACCCCCACCCCATCCCAGATCATGCATTCTGCCATAACTGTCCTGCATCTTTCTCTCATTTTTTTTTTTTTTCATTTTTAGCTATAAGTGATAATCCATGAGTACAAGCATCCTTCATGCAAAACCTATCTGCAGGCTGTTGTGCCCAAACACCTACAGCCCCACCATCCAGTGGGGGGTGACAGGTTGTTTGTTCAATCAAGTTGATCAAATGAGTGTCCAGACTACATTGCTGTAGTTTCACCATTCACCCCAATCGCAGCCCTTACATTCTACCACGCCCCCTCTTCCGCAGGTTGTTCCCTAGGCTTAGAAAAGGGGCACAGGTGGATGAGAGGTAAAACAGTCCACTCTCTCTGGAGCTGTTGACTTGGACTCTGGTCAATTCTGGCTGTTTCCTTTCATGGGCTGACAGTTTGTCCAGGAATAACCTTTCGATCCTACTAATGAAGAACAAGCAATTAGATATATAGGTATTTAAGCAGCACTAATAGTTATGGTAGGTTACTTTAGCATAGACACATGTTTGGATATGTTAATCCATGAATTACAATTTTCCCCCCTGTTAAATATGACAGGGTCTTACTGTGGCTTATAACATCTCCTAACCTGTAGAGGATGTAAGCTTGTGGCATCAGCCATGGGTTATTTCTCCAAGGGGAGAGCCAATAGCCAATTAGATTTGGGATATACAGGCACATGGCTGCCTCTGCTGCACAGTATTTCCAGGCAGGTGAGGTGTAGCTGGTGCTGACGGTGGAGTCTTGCTTGACTCAGGGAGACCCATATTTGCTTTATTGGTTTAGTGGCCTTTGGTAACACTCTCTGGCATTCCAGAGGCCATCTGTACACTTGCATGTGTGGTCTCAATACATCCCTCCCATGTTAACGTCAGGTCTTCGGCAGCAGGGTCTTATTGCCTCTCCTCCTGTAGGTATCCCAACTTAGAGGCAAGGAGCCCTTACCTTTTGTGGGGCCTTGGATCCCCTGGCCAACATCCACCTGGTAGAACAATCCATTGCTGATGTCAGAGCTCCTGTATTAATATATTTTGCCTGAGTGCATAGCCCTAGGACTTTAGTATTATATTTGGTTCTGAACAGAGAGTAATCCCTTCCACAGTTCCCATGTCTAGTAGTCAATTAAAGAAAGCAGTTTTACCGGTTTTATAAGAGATTACCTCTACAATAGTTGTCTCCAATTTACAGTTGGGGAGCGACCTCATCATTGTCATATTTCTCCTTGTTCTATGGGTGGGAAGGCAAGGAAGTCTCTCATATCAGAACCTTTGTGGCACCTAGAAGGTAAGTTTCATTAGGACTCATTATAACTAGTTGTTACATGTAGGATCCACAGAGGGGTTCGATGTTTATGGCAATCTGAGGCTTTTCTTCCTTTGAATGTTCAGACGGGTCAGCCTTTCCGTTGCCACTTTTTGGTACATCCTACTCAATGCAAACCTGTATCTTTTCTTTCTCAGCCGTTAAGTTGGTGACGTTTTGTCCTGTTGGAACAAACAAATCTTTTCCCATAGTTAGTTTTAAGATTTGAATTGCAAGGGTTTGATGAAAAGGTTTCATGTCTTTCTGTATCCCCCCCCCTTTTTTTTAGCGTATGAGTCTCCAGAAGACAGTTGTATTATACATGACTATAGGGTGGAGTCAAGGCACAGATTTCATCAAATTCACCCATGTTGTTTTGGGTGACTATATATGATTAACTTGGGAAGCAAACTTAATTTTTACGTTAAATCATCTTAAAGAGAATGCTACAAGGTGATACTGTACAACAGAGAAATTATAGAGAACATTTGTATGTGTCAATCCCAAAGTTCTTGCTCTACAGATTTTATGTAAAGCAAATGTGGGCAACAGCGAATTATATCTCCATTTAATTCAGATGCATTACCATTTTTATCAGATTCTGTAAACCAATGTTGTTTAATATACACATGTTTACTTTTACTTTTACTAAGTCCTAAAACACCATGTGTCCTGTAGACAGTGTCTAGGCGAAACTGGGTACTTGCTGAGCTCACGTCAATTAAATATGCCTTAATCGAATATACACCCGTGTCCCTCTCCCACCCATCCCCCCTTTCCAATTCACCATTTCAGTCCATTTTCTGATGCAGTCTTTCTGTTGTTCTTTTACTATGCCTCCCTCTCCATGAGAAATATTTATATCTGGGTTGTTGGTACTAGCATCCACATATGAGGGACACCATTTGTCGTTTGTTTTTCTGGGACTGTGTTACTTCACTTAACATAATGTCTTCCAGCTCCATCCATTTACCTGCAAATTTCATGATGTTGTCCCTCTTTACTGCTGCATAGTATTCCATTGTATACATGTACCACATTTTCTCTATCCACTCGTCAGTTGAAGGGCACCTGGGCTGGTTCCAGCTTTTTGCTATTGTGAACAGAGCTGCAATAAACATAGCTGTGCATGTATCTTTGCAGTAAGTTGTGTCTTGTGGGTATATACCCAGGAGTGGTATGACTGGGTCAAATGGAAGGCTCATTTTGAGTCTTCTAAGGGTTCTCCACACTGCTTTCCATAGTGGCTGTACAAGTTTACATTCCCACCAGCAATGGATGAGTGTTCCCCTTTCCCCGCAACCTCTCCAGCATTTGGTAACATTCGTGTTCCTGATCCTAGCCAGTCTTATTGGAGTAAGGTGATATCTCAAAGTGGTTTTAATTTGCATTTCCTTAATTATCAGAGATGTTGAACAGTTCTTAAGATGTTTCTCAGCCATCTCTAATTCCTCCTCTGTGAAGTCTCTATTCAGATCTTTGCTCCATCTTTTGAGTGATTCATTTGTTTTCTTTCTTCTTTGTTTTTTGAGTAGCTTGTATACTCTGGAAATTAATGCTTTGTCAGATGTATCTGCTGTGAAGGTTTCCTCCCACTCTGTGGGTTTTCTCTTCACTTCCTTTATTGTTTCTTTTGATGTACAGAAACTTTTGAGTTTAATGAGGTCCCATTTGTCAATTGTCGATCTTATTTCTTATGCAGCTGCTGTCTGATTTAGGAAGTCTTTTCCTACACCTATGTCTTGTAGTCTGCTGCCAAGTTTCTCTTCTATCACCTCCAGCGTTTGGGGTTTCACGTTGAGGTCTTTGGTCCATCTCGAGTTGACTTTTGTACAAGGTGAGAGGTAGGGGTTTAATTTCATTCTTCTACAAGTGGTGATCCAGTTTTGCCAGCACCATTTGGTGAAGATACTGTCTTTCCTCCATTGAGTATTCTTAACTACCTTGTCAAATATAAGGTGACTGAAATTGCATGCTCATGTTTCAATCTTCAGTTTTGCTTCATTGATCTATGGGTCTGTTTTTGTGCCAATACCTGGCTGTTTTTATTACTATAGCCCTGTAATATAGTTTGTAGTCTGGTATGGTAATCCCCCCTGCATTGTTCTTTCTGCTCACGGTTGCTTTGGGTATCCAGGGTCTTTTGTTTTTCCATATGAATTTTAGAATTTTTAAATTTTTTTTAATTTTATTTATTTTTTATATGTACTGCCTGCATGTAGGTCTGTGCACCCGTGTCGTGCAATGCCACGGATGTCAGAAGAGGGTGTCAGATTCCCCTGGAACTGGAGTCAAAGACGGTTCTCAGCCACCGTGTAGGTGCTGGGGATCGAACATGGGTCCTCTGCAAGAGCAGTCAGCACTCTTAACCGCTAGGCCATTTCTCCAGCCCTGATATTTTTCTAATTCTGTGAAGTAAGTCATGGGGCTTTTAATTGGGATTACCTTGAATCTATATACTGCGTTGGGTAGAGTGGTCATTTTTACTATGTTAATTCTTCCAATTCATGAGCATGGGGGGGGGTCCTTCTATCTTCTGATGTCTTTGTCTATCTCCTTCTTCAAGGATTTCAAATTGTTATTGTAGAGATCTTTAGTGGCTTTGGTCAGGTTTGTTCCTAGATATTTTTTGAGGCTATCGTGAATGAATTCCCCCTGTCTTCCTTCTCCAATTGCTTGTTGTTGGAATAAAGAAAGGCTACTGATTTTTCTAGATTAATTTTGTAACCTGCTACGTTAGTGAAGCTGTTAATTGTTTCTAGGAGTTTTCTGGTGGAATTTTTAGCATCCGTTAGTTATACTATCATGTCATCTGAAAAAAGGGATAGTTTGATATCCTCTATTCCAATTAGTACTCCTTTGATTTCCTGTTCTTGTTTTTTTGCTATAGCAAGCATTTCTAGAACTATATTAAGAAGGAGTGGGGCTTGGGGGCAGCCTTGCTGGGTTTCTGACTTTAAGGGGAACAAGTCCCCATTTAGGATGATATTGACTGTGGGTTTGTTTTATATGGCTTTAATTATGTTGAAGAAAGTTCCCTCAAGTCCAATTCCCTCTAGGACTTTAAACATAAAGGGATGTTGAATTTTGTCAAAGGCCTTTTCCACATTGATTGATATATATGGCCATGTGGTTTTTGTCTTTTAGTCTGTTTATCTTCTTTATGACATTTATTGATTTATATATGTTGAACCTTCCCTGCATCTCTGGTATGAATCCAGTTTGTTCATGATTGATGATCTTTTCATGTGCGCCTGTATGTGGTTTGCAAGTATTTTGTTGAGAATTTTTGCATCCATTTGGGTTCATTAAAGAAATGGATCTGTAGTTTTCTTTTTTGGTTGTATCTTTGCCTGGTTTTGGTATTAGAGCAATCCTGACTTCATAGAAGGAATTTGGGAGATTTCTTTCTGTTTCTATCCTTTTGAATAATTTGAGTAATAGTGGTTGTAGATTCTCTTTAAATGTCTTATAGAATTCTGCCATAAATCCATCTGGGTCTGGGCTATTTTTAGTTTGGAGGTTTTGTATTACTGTTTCAATTTCCTCATGTATTATGGGTCTGCTTAAGCTGTTGATCTCTTCTTAGTTAAGCTTGGTGCTTTCCATGATTTTAGATATTCATCCATTTCTCTTAGGTTTTCAAATTTAGTAAAGTTTAGGTTTTAAAAGTATTCTCATATATATTAATTTTTGTGGATATTGAAATATCTTCACATTCCTGTGGCAAATCTCACTTATTGATGGTATCTATTTCTTTTAACACACCATTGGGTTTGGTTTGATAATAGCTCACTGAAGAATTTTGCATCTATAATTTTCTTTTTGTATATTGACTTTGTCTGGCTTTGATATCAAATTAATGCTGGCCTAGTAAAGTACATTACTTTGTTTTAATTTTTGAAGAATTTGAGAAAGATTGTTATTAGTTCTGTAATTATTCATCATAGTTTCTTATGTTCCTTTGTATTTTTGTGGTATGACTTATAATTCCATCTCATTTCTGAATATTATTTGAATCTTCCTGATTTTCTTTACTCTAGCTAATGAACTATGAATTTTGTTTTATTTTTTGAAGAAACTGACTCAATTTATTTGATTGTTCTTGTATTTTTATGTTATGCATTTCATTCATTTCTATTTTGCATGATTGCTTCCCTTATACTAACTTCATGTTAATATTTTCTTTTCCTACACATCATTTTTTTCCAATTGTACAAAAGTTTCTTGATGACATTTCCATATTTGCATATATTGTACTTTAAGCATATTCACTCTATTACTCTTTATTATCCCCACATTCCCAAATTCCACATATGAGAGAAAGCATATTTGTCTTTATAAGGCTGGTTTGTTTTGCTTCAGTGATTTCCATTTCCATTTATTTTTCTGAAAGCAGCATCATTTCATTCTTTACGACCAAGTAATACCTTCATTATATTTATATGTACTTATTTTTCAGTCATTTATTGATAGACACCGAGGTCGGTTCCATATCTTGACTGTTGTGAATAGTGATACAATAAGCACGCATGTGCAAGTACCTTTATGGTATGCTGACTTAGCTTTCTTCAGATTTATATACAGGAGTAATATGGCTGAATCATATAGTACTATTTTTAGGTGTTTGGGGTTTATTTTTGTTCTGTTTTGTTTCTTGTCCCACCCTCTGCTCCCCACTGCTGCCCAGTATTAAGAAGGGATTCAAGTTGTGGGCATTAGGACAGGAATGTCCCCTAAATATCTCAACAGTATGTGATTTGAGAGCCTTTCAAACTACTTAATTTATAACTAAGCTTAGTATATGCTGATATACTTCTTTTTCTTATCCACATAATTCTGTCCTTTTAAGGTACTTTAAAAAAAGTATACTATGAAGGCTTGCATCTGGAGAAAGGAGTTCTAGTAGAGAGGAAAACATAAATCAAGGAGATCTGTACTTAGTACAAAGTACAAAGAATATTAAACTTAAGACATAATTCATTAGCCATCAGGTCATAGAGATATGAAACACAGAGTCTTTTGAGCATTCATTCAGTAAGGTCAGGCAATAGGACATTCCCTAAGAGGGTTTCCAGTTGGCATAATGTCAACCTGTCAGGAAGTGCACCTGTTGTGTAGCAGTTTCCTCTGAGATAAAACTTCCTGTCTTGGAGGGCAGCTGGGTAAACAACAGGTTGTTCTAAAGAAAGAAACAACAGGATTTCTAAAGGGAGGTAAACAGCTAAATATTTGGAAGACAGGTGAAACATTTCATCCTGCAAGGAAGCTCCTTAAGCTTAGGATGTAGACAATTGAATAGCTTCAGAAAGCCCCTGAAATTGGCCGGGTTCACTAGGGCTACTTCCCCAAGCATAAACCCTAAGCAATGGTGAAAGTCTCAAGCAAGCTGAGCTGCCTAGAAAATGCTCAGACCAGAGAAGCAATATGAGACACTCTCCAATCTGTTGAGTTGTCTGCAGGTTGTACAGTATACTCCAGGTCTACAACTGTCACCTATGCTGGGGTGAGATCTTGATGATGCCACTTTTAAGTAATTTCTGTTCCTATAAGTAACTCCTCATGTATATTCCTATGAGTAACCCCAGTAAAACTCATTGACTCACCAAGTTGCACTTTGGTAATATCCTTATTTTTGTCTGTCATTGGTTCCCTATATGGAACAAATATCTACTAGATATTTGTTCATATCTCCCCAAGAATTATGTCACAGAACAACACCAAACTAACCTTTTCTCCAGCATCACTTGACTATGCACATCCCAGGTCTGCTGTGTATTTAGACTATGTATCTGTTAGGTGTTGGATTCTTCACTTGTGGAAGTCAACAAGACTTTCTTCTCTTTCCACTGACATCCCCACAGAAAGGCAGCTTCTCCTCTACTGTTGCGACTGAGAATTTGATGTTTCTCTGTTTCTCTTATGATCCTAAAATCTGGTATTTCTGGGATTTACCTGGTCAATAACACTCTACTATATCATTTCAGCATTTTTCCCTCTCTCATCATAGAGTTATACATCTATTGTTTTAGTTCACTTTTCTATAGACTTGGGTGTATGCTGAGCATCTCCAATTTGCCACTTTCTTTCCTCCAATTGTTGAATCTTGATTTAATTCATATAAAAATATTGACTCCTTAGTATGTGTATGGAACTGTGACATTTGTAAATAAATGCATTCTTTGATGACAGAATTTATAGCCTACCTGAAGAAACAAAACTTACATGCTCGATTCATTAGGAGAAAAGTTCAAAACAAGATATATCAACATGGTTAATTAAAAAAAATGTACCACTAAGCCAGCAAGATGGCTTAGTGGGTAAAAGTTAGCTGCTGCTAAGCCTTGACACCCTGAGTTCAATCCCCTGGACCCACATGGTGGAAGAAGAGAACCAACCTGAACAAGTTGTCCTCTGACCTCCACATGTGCACTGTGGTATGCACACATGTGTGCATATGTGCGCACATGTGTGCATATGTGCACACACACAAAAATAAGAAAACAAAATGCTTAAAAGGTATATACCAAAGCCAGGCATGGTGGCGCATGCCTTTAATCCTAGCACTTGGGAGGCAGAGGCAGGCAGATCTTTGTGAGTTCAAGGCCAGCCTGGTCTACAGAGCGAGTTCCAGGAAAGCTGGGGCTACAGGGAGACCCTGTCTCAAAAAGACTAAAAAAAAGGTATATACCATTGGCCGAGAAACCTTTGTGTGAAAGCTGTGAAATCGAAAACTTGTTGGCTTTACCCAAGATGTTGAAGGTGCCAGAGCTATGAGACATCTGCAAAAGAGAGTTGTATACATGGAGTGTTACTGCTCATAGAGAGATGTAGTGTAAGCAGCAAAGCATAGAGGGGCGAACAATCTAAGATCCTAGAACTAAAGTCCCAAACTGGGGGACATGGAAAGCTAACAGGATTTGTGTTTGCTTGCCGTTCAGTATTTCCAATATACTCCTCCTTCCCTTCTTGGAATGGATGTTATTCTGTTTAATCGTATGTTCAAAGTATATAATTTGCTTTTTGTTTGACAGAGCAAAAACCTAACTGTGAAGTTAAGAAAAGATTATCCTTGAATCTCAGAAGATAACTTTGGACTCGGACTTTTTTTTTTAAATAAAAATACATTTTATATTTAATTTTTATATGATGCTTTTGTAATTCATACATCATTTTTTAATTCAGTTCAGGCTATTTCCTTTCCCTTCCCCAACCCCACCCCACCCCATCCCAGATCATGCATTCTGCCATACTGTCCTGCATCTTCTCCAGTTTCTTTTAAATTTTAGCAATAAGGTGTAATTTATGAGTACAAGCATCCTTCATGTATAACCAATTTGCAGGCAGTTGTGCCCAAACCCCACACAGCCCCATGGTCCCACCATCCAGCGGGGGGAGGGGAGGGCTTGTATGTTCAATCAAGTTGATCAAATGAAGTGTCCAGACTATATTGCTGTAGTTTCACCATTCACCCCAATCGCAGCCCTACATTCTACCATGCCCCCTCTTCCGCAGATTGTTCCCTAGGCTTAGAAAAGGGCACAGGTGGATGAGAAGCAAAACAGTTTTACTTTCTGGAGCTGTTGTCTGGACTCTGGTACAATTTGGCTGTTTCCTTTCATGGGCTGACAGTTGTCCGAGGAATAACCTTTCAATCCTACTTAATGAAGCACAAGCAATTAGATATATAGGTATTTAAACAGTACTAACGTTATGGTTAGGTTACTTTGGTATTAGACACAGTTGTTTGGATGGTATGTTAATCCATGAATTACATTTTTTTTCTGTTAAATATGACAGGATCTTACTGTGGCTTATAACATCTCCTAACCATTAGAGGATGTAAGCTTGTGGCATCAGCCAGTTATTCCTCCAAGGAGAAAAGCCAATAGCAATTGGATTGGGATATAAGGCATATGGCTGCCTCTGCTTGCACAGTATTTCCAGGCAGTGGGGTGTAGCTTGTGTTGGTGGAGGAGTCTTGCTTGACTCAAGGAGACCCAATATTTGCTTTTACTGGTTAGTGGCCTTGGTAACAACTCTGGTATTCCAGAGGCCATCCTACACTTGCATAGTGGTCTTCAATACATCTTTCCCATGTTAATCTCAGGTCTTCGCAGCAGGGTCTTTATTGCCTCTCTTCTTGCAGGTATCCCAGTTAAGGCAAGGAGCCTTTATCCTTTTGTGGGGCGCTTGGATCCCCTGGCCAACATCTCCCTTGTAGAAGAATCCATTGCTGAATCAGACTCTCCTTAATTAATATATTTTGCTTAATGCATAGCTTAAGGAGACTTTAGCTATTAATTTGGTTCTGAATAGAGAATAACCTTTTCACAGTTCTATGTCTATCAGTCAATTAAAGAAGGCAGTTTACCGTTTTTAAGAGATTACCTCTATAATTTGGTCCAATTTACAGTTAGAGAACACCTTCATCATCATCATATTTTTCCTTTTCTAGTGGGGGAGGTAAGAAAGTCTCACATATTAATCTTGCGGCACCTAGAAGGTAAGTTTGTTAGGACTCATTATAAATAGTTGTTACAAGTAGGATCCACAGAGGGGTTATGTTATATTGAGCAATCTGAGGCTTTTCTTCCGTTCAATGTTCAGATGGTCAACCTTTCAGTTGGCACTTTCTGGTACATCCTATCAATGCAAAGCTGTATCTTTTTTTCTCAGCGTTAATTGGTGACATTTGACCTGTGGAACAACAAATCTTTTCCTAGTTATTTTAAGATTTGAATTGCAAGGTTTTTGGACGAAAAAGGTTTCATATCTATCTGTATCCCCTCCCCTTTTTTGTTTTTGTTTTTTGTTTTTGACCCATGAGTCCCCAGAAGACAGTTGTATTATACATACCTATAGGGGAATCGATGCACAGATTTCATCAAATTCCACCCATGCTGTTTTGGGTTACATATGTGATTAACTTGGGAAGCAAACTTAATTTTTACATTAAATCATCTTATAAGTGAAAGAAATGCTACAAGGTGATTACTGTACAAACAGAGAAATTATAGAGAACATTTGTATGTGCCAATCCCAAAGTTTATTGTTATACAGATTTTGTAAAACAAATGTGGACAACAAGCAATTTATCTTACTCCATTTAACTGCAGATGCATTACGGTTTATCAGAGCCTGTAAACCAAGTTTGTTTAATATACACATATTTACTTTTACTAAGTCCTAAAACACCATGTAACCTGTAGACAGAGTCTGGAGTAAACTGGATATTGTTGAAACTCACGTCAATTAAATATGCAGAATTATCAAATATAGACCCGTGTCCGTCTCCCGCCCTTCTTACTCTTCCCACTTCACCATTTCATCAGTTTTGAGGCCTAGTCTTTCTGATGTTCTTCTTTTGCTATGCATCCCCTCCATGAGGAAATATTATATCTGGTTATTGGCACTTAGCCACCACATATGAGGACACCATTGTCATTGTTTTTCTGGACTGTTTACTCACTAACATAATGTCATCTAGCTCCATCCATTACCTGCAAAGTTCATGATGTTGTCCCTCTTGACCACTGCATAGAACTCCATTGTATACATGTACCACATTTCTCTTATCCACTCGTCAGTTGAGGGGCACCTGGGCTGGTTCCCAGCTTTTTGCTATTGTGAACAGAGTGCAATAAACATACGTTAGTATCCTGCAGTAAGATGTGTCTTGGGTATATACCCAGGAGTGGTATGACTGGGTCAAATGGCAGGCTCATTTAGTCTTCTAAGGGTTCTCCACACTGCCTTTCCATAGTGGCTGTACAAGTTACATTCCCACCAGCCAAGGAAGTGTCCCCTTCCCACAACCTCTCCTGCACTTGGTATCATTCGTATAATTCCGATCTAGCCATCTATTGGAGTAAAGATATCTCAAAAGTGGTTTAATTTGCATTCCTAATTATAGGATTGTTAACACTTCTTAAGATGTTCTCGCCATCTCTAATCCTCTCTGTGAAGTCTCTATTCAGATCTTTGCTCCATCTTTTGATTGATTCATTGTTTCTCTTCTTTGTTTTTGAGTAGCTGTATACTCTGGAAATTAATGGCTTGTCAGATGTATTTGCAGTAAAGATTCCTCCCACTCTGTGGTTCTCTTCACTTCCGTTATATTTCTTTTGATGTACAGAAACTTTTGAGTTTAATGAGGTCCCATTTGTGCAGTGTCGATCTTATTTCTGTGCAGCTGTTGTCTGTTTAGGAAGTCTTTCCTACGCCTATGTCTTTATCTGCTGCCAAGTTTCTCTTCTATCACCTCCAGAGTTTTGGGTTTCACAGTTGAGGTCTTTGATCCATCTGGAGTTGACTTTTTACAAGGTGAGAGGTAGGGTTTAATTTATTCATCTACAAGAAGTGATCCAGTTTTGCCAACACCATTGCTGAAAAATCTGTCTTTCTCTCCACTGTGTCTCTTGGCCCCCTTTCAAATATGGGGCTGAAATTTATGAAGCTCAGTTGGACTTGTTTTATTCACATTGGTTCAAACTGTCTTTTTTGCCAGACAGGTCTTTTTATGACTATAAGCCCAGTTATGTAAGTTTAGATGTCTGTAATAGCGATCCCCCCTGTATTCTCTTTTCGTCAGAGTTGCTTTCGTCTATTTCGGGTCTTTGTTTTCCAAATGAAATAGAATTTTTTCCAAGCCTGTGAATGAAACTCTTGGGATTTATTGGGATGCATTTAAATCTGTACACTAGTTTTGGGTAGGATGACATTTTTACTAATTATATTTTCTCCTATAATCCATGCAAATTGCATGTAGTGTTTTCCATCTCGATGTCTTCCTCAATTCCTTTTCAGGGTTGAAAATTCTTTGTTGTTTAGATCTTTGGTGTCTTGATAGATTTTCCTAGAGTATTATTGTTTTTGAGGGCTATTGAGTGGGAAGTCTCCTGTAGTCCTTCTCATGCTTGTTTTGGGTGAAAAGAAAGGCTATGATTTTTCTAGGATTTTATTTGTTATCCTGCCACTTACCAAGCTTTAATAGTTCTACAGTTTTCTGGAGGAATTTTTAGCCTTAGTAGATCTCATTTAATCATCTAGCAAAAAAAGGATAGCTTTACTCTCTTCTTTCCAATTAGAACTCCTTAATTTTCCTTTTCTTGCCTTATGCCCTAGCAAGGAATCCAGCACTATATTGAATAGACAGGATGGCAGGGCAGCACTGCAGATTCCTACCTTTAAGGGAATCTTCTTATTTCACATTTAGGATATATTTGGCTGTGTTTCTTGTATAATGGCTTTGATTACATGAGTAATGTGTCCCTCAGTCCAATTTCCTCTAGGAACTTTAAGACAATGAAATGCTGGATTGTCAAAGCTTTCTCTGATCAATTGAGATGATATAATTGATGGTTTTTGTCCTTCATCCCATTTATTTTGATGAGGTTACTGATTTCTAATTGAACCATCCCTGCATACTCTGGTATGAATCCAAACTTGGTTTATTTGGATTTTAATTTATTATATGGATCTTATGCGAGTTGTTTTGATTTGTAGAATATTTTGCATCTGTTTCTTATTAGGAATAGCGTCTGATAGTTCTCCTTTTTGTGATCTTCCCTGTTTTGGTATATAGCGTGATCTGGCTTCCTTAGAAGGAAATCTGGAAAACTCGTCCTTGTATTCTTCTAACAATTTGATAAGTTGTAAGTTCTTTTTGAAATATTTTATAGAATTCCCGTGAAACCATCTGGGCCTGGCATTTTTTAGTTGGGAGGCTACTTATTAGGCATCTTCGATTTTTTCGTATTATTGGTTCTATTAACTGTTCGATCTCTTCTTGGTTAGCTTTGGGTTCCCAGATTTTCATATATTCATCCATTTCTTCTACATTATCAAACTTATAGAGTAAAGGTTTTTGAAATATCCCTATGATTGTTCGACTTTTCATGTCTGTTGATATTCCCCTTTTCTGTCACAGATTCCTATTGATTGGATTTTCCCCTCTTTCTTTTGTTAACTGCTAGAGGTCTTCTATTCTTGATTATTCCTTCAAAGAAACCAACTTTTGATTTGCATTATTCTTTTTTTATGGTCTTGTTTCATTCTATGATCTGATTCTGATTTCGTTTCTCCTTGTCTGCTCCATTTAGCTCTCAGTTGCTACTCAAGTATTATGCTATAGTTTAGATGCATCGACGTTTTCTTTCTGTTTTATAATTAGCACTAGCTATAATAACTCACCTCTTAGACTGCTTATAATCCCATCAGATTTTGCTGGTGCTGTTATCATCATGTCCATTAGTTCAGGAAGTTTTATTTCTGATATTTCTTCCTTGACCCATCATTATTCATGAGTTGTTATCTCCATGTGTCTGTAGGTTGATGTTTATCCTGTTTTTGATATTGAGTTTATTGCACGGTGGTCTATAGAATGCATGAGATTATTTCAGTCTTTTTATATTGTTGAGTTTTTTCTGTGTCCCCAGAATGGTTGCATTTTGAGAATATCCAGAGAGTGCTGAAAGTAAAGTTATTCTCTGTGTTTGGGTAATAAGTATTCGATAATTGTGAGTCCCATTTGGTTAATTTGTCTTTAGTTCAGAGTCTCTCTGTCATTATCCTTTTCCTGTTATCTGCTAGAGGACTTAATGGGGTATTGAAGTCCCTATATTAATGTCTTGGTGATCTAGCTATGCATGTAAGATCCTGAAAGAATTTGCTTTATAAAGTTTGGTGCACTGTAGTTTGTTGCATATATATTCATTGATTGTTGAAGATCATTCTATCCGTCATTGTTCCTTGATAAGAGATGTAATGGCACCTCTTGTTCTTCTGATTTCTTTGCTTGAATCTTATTGTCTTAATATATAGAATAGGCACACCAACTTCTTTTTGGTACAATTTGCTTGAATATCTCTCTTCCATCCCTTCACTTAAGATTGTGTTGCCTATCCTGAAATGATTGTTCCGAGACTTAGCATATAGATGATTTTGTTCCAAATCCATTCTCCAGTCTTTGTCTCCTTTCATTGGCGGATTTTAGACACCATTAATATTTAAGTTTATCTTGAGAAGATGGATGCTGCTATCTTTCACTTATTATCATTTGACTTCTAGCCTCTGATTATCCTATGGTATGTTATTATTAGTTTCTTCTCTAGGTTGGTGAGGATTTCTCCTGTCTTCTTCTGCCCTTTGATATTCTATATTTTATGCAAGAGGTGTTCCAGACAGTATTCCATCTTGTTTTTATGTCATGGGAGAATTTGTCCTCTTCTCCTTCAACTATATCGACCATTTTTGCTGGTCAAATATTCTGGATGGGCATCCATAGTCCCTTAACACTGGAATCTTTGCTCCATGTCTTTTGCTTTCATGAGTATGACGAAAGCAGTTTAATTCTAATGGTTTCCCTTTGTATGTGACTTTTTCTTTTTTAGCCCTCAGATATTTTCTTTCTTTGGGCCATCTAGCATTTAACTATAATATGCGCTGGGTGTTACTTTTCTGATCTGTTCTATTTGGGATCCTATGTGCTCTTGTATTAATAGGTTGTCCTTTTTTTGGTGGAAAATTCACTATAATCTTGTGAAAGATGCTTTTCAAAACTATTCTCTTGAGATCTTTCTCCTTCCTCTATCTTATATGCGGAGTTGTCTTTCAAATGTCCCATATCCTGTTGATGTCCACTGTTTGTGATTTTTTAAAATTTTCATAATTTTATTGAGCTTTTTTAATTCTTCTAGTGTTCTCAGATATCTGATATTCTTTTGTCTGCACCTCCGATCTACTTCTGATGACTTCTTTCCTTTTCTTCTTGATTGGATGAGTTTCTTAATTACCTTTTCGTTTCATCTTTGTATTTCTTAGTATTTCCATTTCCTTTTTGAGCTTCCAATATCTTCTGTGCTTTCTTCAATCTCTTTTGTGCTCCTTACTTCGTGGTTGGCTTCCATTTTCAGTGTTTCTACTTCCTTTTGGAGTTGTTTTTTTCCCCCCTCTAGTTCTTTCTGGAGTTTTCAATCCTGTTCCTTTAGTTCTTTCCGAGAGTTTTCATTGTATCCCTCTAGTCATTTTTGAGTTTTTTCATTCTCCTCTTTAGTTCTCTGAATACTCTTTATGTTCTTATTTAATTTCTCTGCATAGGTCTGCAATTATTCTCTAAGGATCTGTTCTGGTCTCCTCCAACGGGTCCCATTTTAGCTTATTCCTGCACTGGTTTGGTAGAGCCTGTATAGGATTTTCCTGTGCCTTCCATGTTGTCCCTTCATGCGTGTCCCTGCATGTGGGCTTCCCTTTTTGGTTCAGATCACAAATACCCTTTTCACTATGTAGTGGATGGTTTGCTTTCTTCTGTACCAAATGCTTTATTTTTTTCCTTCCTTCCTCCTTTTATGGAGATTGAGCTCGTCTAGTTCAGGCTTCAATTTGTTTTATAATATGATTATTGGAAGCCATAAGGACTCTTCTCTTCTTGTTCTGAAACTGTTCTCCAAAAAAAGTCCACTGATACTCTCTCACCAATTCCCATGAGTGGGGGGATTAACTGCCTGACCTAGCCCTGCCCCGATTATCTCTGCCTAGTTGACTCCACAAGGCCCGCCCAAAGGCAGGCAGTACCCAAACCCGCCACCCCGGTCCTGGCTCCAAATGCGAAGGCGTTCCCCCAAAATCCTCAGAGACAGGACCACCCTAGCAGCACGCAGGAAAGAGTCCCAACACCCCAAGAGTACCTGCCTTGAATGACTTCTGGCCAGCCCCCCACCAAGGTGCAGAGGCACCAACCAAAACCCACCCTCTGGTCCTGGCTCCATAAGGTGAAGGCAGTACCTCCCAGGAGAGTTCCTGACACTGGACCTTTTTAATAGTGTGAACATTAAACTACAGAAATTTAAATTGGACTTAAAAGCCCATTTTGCATATATATGAGGACCAAGAATGAAAATGGTGGTTGAAAGTGTGTCTTTCAGACGCCCAAGATGTCCACTTGGTCCAGTATGGCACTCTTTGTAGAGTTCAGAGTAAGCCTTGTGAGGAAAAGTATGTAGTGGAGTAGAGCTTTGAGAGTTCATAGCACTCACCCCATTTCAGTTTGTACTCTCTGCTTCCTGTGCCTGCTTAAAGATGTGAATGTTTCTCTAGCTTCAGCCCCTGCTCCACGCTTCTGCCTGCATGCACTTCTATTCATCCCTTTAACTATGAACCAAATAAACTCTTCTCTTAAAGTTCCTTGTTCAGGTATTTTATCCACAGCAACAGAAAAGTCCAATAACGACAAATGCTCGTTTGTCAATTTCTATCATTTATTTCCATTTTAAACTTCACTGTGCATTCTTCTATAATGTTTATAGACAGTTTTCTTTAATTCTTACATCTTTTACTTTTGGGTTGTCCTTTTTCCTCCTCCATACTGTGAAACTACTTTTCTATTCTGGCAATGCATTACAAAATCCAAATCAGTTGATGCTTTTCATGTTACTAACTTTGTACCTTATTCATTTTTTTCTTCGAGAGGTCCCCTGTAGCCCCAGCTATCTGAACTCACTCTGTTAACCAGCGCGCCTTGAACCGCCAAGATCTGCCTGCTTCTGCGCTCCCAAAGTGCTAGGATTAAAGTGTGTACCACTGCCCAGCTTTACCTTATATCTATAACTATCATATGGTTAAAGAATTTGATTAGAGACAAAGCAGAGGTTGATTGCTGCCTATATTTGAACTGAATATAGCTTAAAGATATGTTTTTGGCCCAGAGTGTTCTGGCAACCACAGTGTTGAATTTAGTTATTGTGGTGCCTACCACAAAGTGCTTCTAAAATGTCTGACTAAAGGGAATATAGATGGCCAAGTGCCCACTCCTATGTTCTTAATTAATATATTATTTTCCTGCAAAGCCACAGTTTCCATGACGTCCCCAACTACTGAAGTGAACAACAAGAATACTAATGAAGCTTATTCCATGGATACCTGGATTCTTCTAATGGCTACTTATAATGGCTCAAGGACTTTCCAACAGTCTTGCTGAAACATTAACAACAGTATTGCAGCATAAAACTTTATTTCCATCTAGAGATTAGTCCTGCATCATGATCTGATGGCTATCCCAATTTTTTTCTGACTCTCCCCATTTTCCCAACCATGATTTCCCAACAAAACTTCATCATATATTTTCTGGTCTCATTCTGATTTTGAAGAGTTTAAACTAATGTAACTGTCGCCATTACAAATTTGGAATATATATAATATTCTTTATTAATACACACACACACACAACACACACATCATATTGATATAATTATATATAATATATAATATATAATATCTGCATGCCTCATATCTGGCTCACTCTGCCAGTATGAATTATTGCCCATTTCTTCATTTCCACCCTTTTGTCTTTACCCATCCATTGATTTCTCCTATACTTGACTACTTTTATTACTTGCCTAGTCCTGTGGTAATTAATTAGAGAACTAATATAAATGAACATTCTTTAATTCACCCAATCCATTATTTCATAATTGTTATACCAGATACTGATAGTGTTGGGAAAAATGGCATAGGCTATGCTGTCTTTGAAATTTTTTTACAATGAAGCAAACATGAGCCAAATAACCACATGTATTAAAACAAATAACTATAAATATAGATTGTACTAAGTGCATTGGAGGAAAAGAAAATTGATTGATGAGGAAGTAACCAGAAAAAGTGATTGAAGAAGAAGAACTCAAATCCTTCTTTTTTTTTTAATTAACTTGAGTTTCTGTCTCAGTCTTCACAACTCTAAATAACATCAATGGGACTACTTCAAATTTTTATCTCTAGCTTAATATTTTTTTCCTCAATTCAGAACTCTTATACCACTTAGAAATCCAATAGACATCTCAAATTTGGAATATCAAACAAACTCCTGGATTTTTTTTTTTTTCTTTTCCTTTAAAACTAGTGTTCCTCTTCTTGATAATAAGTAACACCACTCTTTTAGTTCTTAGTCCAGACATCTTGGGGCATTCATTTTCCTACATCACATTTCTAATCAACACCAAATCTATTTTCGTACCTTCAAAAATATAGCCAGCCCAGCGTTTGTTGGTGCATCAGAGGACCCGGGTTCGATCCCCAGCACCCACATGGCGGCCGAGAGCCGTCTGAAACTCCAATTCCAGGAGAACTCCAGTTCCAGGGGAATCCGACACCCTCTTCTGACCTCCGCGGCATTGCACGACATGGGTGCACAAACTTGCATGCAGACAGTACATTCATACACATAAAGAAATAAAAAAAAAAAGAATAAGCAGTACAAAATTGTGTAAGTATCACCATAGACAGGATCATTGACAGCTTCTAACTAAAGGAATGTATCCCCTTTAATTACATATGCCTTCTCTTTCACTATATACGTCAACTCATAAAAATAGACAGTCTTATCACTAAAGTGGGCATTCATAGGGAAAATATAAACATTGTCTCTAACTTGACTTTCTCAGACATTAACTTTGACATTTGACTCTCCTGCTGTATATCTGCCTTATTCTTCATACTAAACCTTCATTGTAATATTCTGTTTCACCTAACCATGGTCTTATTTTACCACAGTAGTAAGTCCTGTTTGGATGAAATCTGATGACTTCTTTTCTACTTTTGACATTTCTCACAAACTTCCTGCCATGACATGGGTGGAGTTCTCCCTTGAATTGTACTACTTGACTTTAAGAAAATCCTTGATACAGTTATTTTAGTAGCACTATTGGGTACCCTTAGAAGAGCTTATATCTGACAAGTATGTACCTCAGAAAAGAAACTACTTTTCATATTGATACTGCTAGTTGATGAGCTAGCAAACAAAATGGAAGAACGTAACTGCTAACCTTCAAGTCATCTTGCTTTACTTACCCATCCTGGGAAGCATAAATATGCATACCACCTTGGTTCAGGTTTCATTTGAAGTCACTAAATATATACCATTTTTTCTACTAGAACATTTTATTCTAGTTACTCCTAGTTTCCCAGATTCATAATTGTCCCTGTGGTTCCAGAACACCCCAAGGCATGCAGAGGAAAATCTTCATTTATCCTTCATATTATCTCACAATATGAATACATTTTGAAAGGGAGACCTCTCCCACACAGCACGGTCATTATGGTAGATTCACTGATGAAATTAGCCATGTTTTTCCTGACATTATTTTCTCTCCAAGGTCTACAGCAAAAGTGACTGCCTTTTAGACCCAATTTTTTTATTTTTAATTGATATACAAAATAATGAGTTTAATTATGAAATTTTAATCTATATACTTGTTTGAACTTAGCCCATATTCACTGCTTCCCCTACCACCCTCTTCCTCCTCATTGGTCCCTTTCCTCGCCCTAAGCTGTTCCCCTTCTGCTTTCATGTTGGGGAAGCTCTTAAAGCTCTTCTCTCACAGTAAACTCTCAACACTAAAGTATATGTAGTAATACTCATTCTCATTGGATAGGAAAAATGCCTGAGATACTCTTTTGTCAATTTTTAGCATTTATTTGTTTTAAGTTCATTATATATTCTTCTATAATGCTTGTAGAACTTGCTCTAACTCGTGCATCTTTTCTCTTTGATGTAAAAAATGTCTGAGACACTTGTGGTAGTTCGAATAAGGTGCCCCTCATAAGCCCAAGTATTTGAACACTTGGTCAGTTAGTGTCACTATTTGCAGCGGTTCAAGAGGTGCAGCTTTGCTGGAGGTAGCTCATCAGTGGAGCAGGGCTTTGAAAGTTTATAACCACATCCCTTTTCCAGTTTTGGTCTTTCTGTTTCCCGTACCTTCTTGAAGATGTAAGTGCTTCCATCTTTTGAAAGGAAAAAAAAAAACCTAAGGAGTTACCTGCTCCTATTTGGGGCTGAGATGTGGGGCTGTGGGGTTCCTGTGTCTGCACACAGGTCATCAGCACACTGTGCAGCAGGCAGAGGGAGGGAGAGGAGTAAAAGACTCGTACAGGGGGGCAAACCTGGCAGGTCAGAGACCTGGGAATTAGGCTCCAAGGGGCTGAATAACTCATTTATTTGCAGGAGGTTAGGATCTTATATAGTAGCTTTGGTGGGCTTCTGGTGAGGATGGGGGTGGGAGTGGTGGGGAAGTTTACTTGCACTTTCTACAATGCCCTTGTTTATGTTATCTGGTAGAGGCACCATTTGGTTTCTGAAACCAAGGTGTGCTCTTTAGAAGTGGCAGGTTAGGAATGTGACACCCTATACCAATATGCCCCAAGGGGGCAGGGGTCCTACCATCCATTGGGTGAATAGGGGCAGGCTTTGATCCCTGGCCTTTGCAGGTTATTGGGGCAAAATCCAGCTCTTTTATTGCTCAGCCAAATGGAATATAGGGCCCCACACTCCTAGAAAACCACAGCATACCTAGGCTGCTGATAATGTGTATGAAAGGGGTGAAGGTCCATCCCAAGTTAGTAGCTCAATTTAAGAATGTCATTTGCATGGAGTTGTCTTTAGAAACATGAAAGATGCAAGAGTAAGTGAGTAATCAATTCTTCCTCCATGGTTTCAGAGAGCCACTAAGGCAAGGGAGGTCACTGTGCACAGCAGGCCCTGAGAGGCCAAGAAGCCCTGAGAAACCTTTGTGTGAAGCTGTGAAAGTGAAACTTGGTTGGCTTTACCCAAGATGTTGAAGGTGCCAGAGCTATGAGACATCTGCAAAAGAGAGTTGTATACATGGAGTGTTACTTGCTCAAGAGAGATGTATGTTTCAGGCAGCAAAGCTAGAGGGGCTGAACAATCTAAGATCCTTAGAACTAAAGTCCCAAACATGGGACATGGAGCTACAGGATTTTGTGTTTGCTCTGCCGGTTCAGTATTTCCTCAATATGACTCCATTCCTCCCTTCTGGAATGGGGATGTGTATTCTGTTTCATCGTATGTTCAAAGTATATAATTTGCTTTTTGGTTTGACAGAGCAAACCTTAACTTTGAAGTTAAGAGATTTCCTTGAGTCTCAGAAGATACTTTGGACTCTGGACTTTTTTTTTAAATAAAAATAATTTATATTTAATTTTTTTATTGATGCTTTGTGTATTTCATACATCATTTTCCAATTCAGTTCAGGCATATTTCCCTTTCCCTTCCCCCAACCCCACCCCACCCCATCCCAGATCATGCATTCTGCCATAACTGTCCTGCATCTTTCTCTCAGTTTTTTTTTAATTTTTTAGCAATAAGTGGTAATTTATGAGTACAAGCATCCTTCATGTATAACCAATTTGCAGGCAGTTGTGCCCAAACCCACACAGCCCATGGGTCCCACCATCCAGCGGGGGGGGAGGGGAGGGGGCTTGTATGTTCAATCAAGTTGAACAAATGAGTGTCCAGACTATATTGCTGTAGTTTCACCATTCACCCCAATCGCAGCCCTTACATTCTACCATGCCCCCTCTTCCGCAGATTGTTCCCTAGGCTTAGAAAAGGGGCACAGGTGGATGAGAAGCAAAACAGTTTAC
>VZQC01006498.1:89743-131953 GCA_009823505.1 Rhizomys pruinosus
ACAGCCTGGTACTGGCACAAAAACAGACCAGTTGACCAATGGAATAAAACTGAAGATCCAAACCTGAGCTCATACAATTTCAGCCACCTCATATTTGACAAGGGGGCCAAGAAGACACAATGGAAGAAAGACAGCATCTTCAGCAAGTGGTGCTGGCAAAACTGGATCACCACTTGTAGAAGAATGAAATTAAACCCCTACCTCTCACCTTGTACAAAGGTCAACTCCAGATGGACCAAAGACCTCAACGTGAAACCCCAAACTCTGGAGGTGATAGAAGAGAAGCTTGGCAGCAGACTACAAGACATAGGTGTAGGAAAAGACTTCCTAAATCAGACAGCAGCTGCACAAGAAATAAGATCGACAATTGACAAATGGGACCTCATTAAACTCAAAAGCTTCTGTACATCAAAGGAAGCAATAAAGGAAGTGAGGAGAAGACCCACAGAGTGGGAGGAAACCTTCACAGCAGATACATCTGACAAAGCATTAATTTCCAGAGTATACAAGCTACTCAAAAAACAAAGAAGAAAGAAAACAAATGAATCATTCAAAAGATGGAGCAAAGATCTGAATAGAGACTTCACAGAGGAGGAGTTAGAGATGGCCGAGAAACATCTTAAGAAGTGTTCAACATCTCTGATAATTAAGGAAATGCAAATTAAAACCACTCTGAGATATCACCTTACTCCAATAAGACTGGCTAGGATCAGGAACATGAATGATACCAAGTGCTGGAGAGGTTGTGGGGAAAGGGGAACACTCATCCATTGCTGGTGGGAATGTAAACTTGTACAGCCACTATGGAAAGCAGTGTGGAGAACCCTTAGAAGACTCAAAATGAGCCTTCCATTTGACCCAGTCATACCACTCCTGGGTATATACCCACAAGACACAACTTACTGCAAAGATACATGCACAGCTATGTTTATTGCAGCTCTGTTCACAATAGCAAAAAGCTGGAACCAGCCCAGGTGCCCTTCAACTGACGAGTGGATAGAGAAAATGTGGTACATGTATACAATGGAATACTATGCAGCAGTAAAGAGGGACAACATCATGAAATTTGCAGGTAAATGGATGGAGCTGGAAGACATTATGTTAAGTGAAGTAACACAGTCCCAGAAAAACAAACGACAAATGGTGTCCCTCATATGTGGATGCTAGTACCAACAACCCAGATATAAATATTTCTCAAGGAGAGGGAGGCATAGTAAAAGAACAACAGAAAGAAGCTTCTTTTGCAACATATGGAGACTGACAGAGTTCCACAACTGGCATACACAGGGAATATCTGTGAATGTCCAAGCCTAAGTAGCACACCTACAATGCAACCTCTATACCTAAGTAAGGCTTATGCAACATAGAACAAGGGGTAAAGAGAATGTTAATGCATTTCTCAATTCTTATCAATGAAGCTCCCTCATACAATAGAGGGTCAGGAACACAAAAGGTCACAAATGGCCAAAGTGTAGAGAATAAGAGTCTGCATCTAGAGTGTAGGTCCTTGAAAAGGATTAATATATTAAATTCCACCCACCCCAGGATCAGGAACCATTGTGGAAGATGGGGGTGGAAAGATTGTAAGAGCCAGGGAAGAGGTGCATGACCATATAGAGATAGACTCCTAGACCATCTTGGGTCCTTGCTCATATGAAACTGTAGCAATGGTGTCAGCATGCACAAGACCCATGCAAACTCAAGCAGACAAAAACCCAGCACAGAACTGTGGAAATGGGCAGCAAGCCCCAATCTTAGTCAAAGAATTATTGGCAGCTGGGTGAGGAAGAGCTGATCTTCTTAAGGGGAGGGACTTGGGATGGACTGACTAGATCCCAGTGGTTGAACTTTCACTGAGAGATGTCTGGCAACAGTAGCTTGACATAATGGGCCTTGACACAGATGAGAGAATTATGAATTCCAGTGCGTAGGGGGGCTATGTGAGGGTACCAATGGGTGAAGGGGGTATAGAGATGACTGGAATGTTCTGTGTGAAGTACACGAAAATTCAATAAAAATTGCTTAAAAAAGAAATGCCTTTGTTGTATCCCCAAAGTTCTGATGAGTTATAGTTTTATTCTCATTTGAATTTAGAATTTTTTTCTATCTGAATTAATTATAATTATTTTATAAAGAGTAGTTAAAGTAAGTTCATAGAGAAAACTCCTCACTACCACGAAATGACAGATAGGGAATTCTTGGGAAGAAATCCATGACTGTGGTGATTTCTAGCCTTTGGAGAGGTAATGAAGGATTTGAAAGCATTGTGGGTGATTCTTATGTCGAAGAATACAGTGATGTTTGTCCAAGTCACCATCATTGCCATCACACTGGAAAGTGTGAATTAGGCTCTTAACAGAGCTATTCAAGTGCTTTGATTAGCACATATTCAGATGTATGCCCAAGATGATCCTTCTGACCTTTCCTCAATACCTATCTCTTTATAGTGATCTTCTCCAGGTTTCCAGTGCTGAGGCATTTTTATTTCATCACTCCAATGGGAGCCCATTTAGGTGCTGTTAACAATACTGAATGTGCCCTTAATTCTGTAGCTATATGGATGCTGATCATATAATTGTTTCTTGATTATACTTTGGTGCTGAGAGCAGGTATTGTAAATTTCCTGGTGGGACAGGCCTGTGCTCATGCCTGTGAAAACTACATTTAACAAATAGCAAAACAAATCTAATTAAACAAATAGTGAACACTATCCCAATATGGGTTGTATCATTTCATGGTCTGGGTACCTATCACTGGACAATTATTTAAAGATGGTTTCATTTTCATGGAATTCATGAAGAATTTTTAAAAATTTACTTCTTGTTTTTTTCAGTGACCCACTGTTCTTTCAAGAGTCTATTATTTATTTACCAAGTATTGGTATGGTTTCTGTGGGTTTTTTTCTACTACTGGTTTCTAGTTTAATCCACTATGATCTAAAAGATACAATAAAATATTTCAGTTAATTTGTGTTTGTGAAGACTTAATTTGTGGTCTAGAATGTGATCATTCTCAGAGAGTATTCTATAGGCCACCAAAGAAGAAAGTATTATTTTTCTTTGGGATGGAATATACAAGTGTTGGTTTCATGTGAACTGTGTTAATTTTTAGTTTTCATGATTTATCTATAGCTGAGAATGGAATATTAAAATCACACACTATTTTTGTATCAGGACCTATATAAGATTTTATATCCATTAGTGTTTGCTTTATGAAATTTGGAACCATAACATTTAGTCCATATATATTTGATTGTTATATGTCCTTGATGAAATGTTCTCTTTATTAATATTCCTTCTTTATCTCTTCTGAATATTTTTGAAGCTTACTTTATCTTAATATCAAAGTAGCTATGATAGCTTGCTTAACAGACTAGTTTCCATCATTTAACCCTCAGTCTGTATCTTTTTTAATAAGGTATATTTCTTGGGGATAATAAACTAGAAAGGAATGAACATGTATGGCAGAATACATGAGGTCCAGCAAGGGGTTTGGAGCAGAGAATGGATGTGGGAGAGGGTCTAAATTTGATTAAGAACTGTTGTATGAAATGTACAAAAGCTCAATAAATTTAAAAAGAATAGTTAATCTTGTTTTTTAACTGAGTCAGACAAGGATCTTGTTTCTTAATCTAATCAGCTGGTCTATGTCTTTTCATTTGAGAGTTATAGCTATTTACATTATAATTGAATTTTGCTAATTGTTATGTGTGGTTTGGGTTGTTTTTCTGAGTGGTTGAACTCTCGTTTGTTGTTTTCTTTTTTGTTGTTGTTGTTTATCTTTTGTTGTTTTCTTTCTCCACTGCTAGTATTAAAAGTGTGTGGATTACTATGTTAAACATGATGGATTCTATTCTAGTTTTTCCTTTGTTTATCTGTTCCTCTCATATAACTTACTCTTTCTTGGGCTCTTGTAATTGATATTTTCTTCTCTTTTGTGTTTAATATCCCTTTAAATATTTTATGCAGTGCAGCTTGCTGGTTATGAATTGCTTTAGGTTGTGCTTGTCTTGAAATGTTCATATTGTTCTATCTATTTTAAAAATATATTTTCGAGGGTTAACACAGAGGAACATGTCAGTGTTTTCAGATAAAGCTATGGCCAAACACTGTCTTTTATTCTTCTCAACAGATGTAATAATTACTTTTAAAAAAGAGGAAAGCCAAAGAAACCAAAGGTTCCTTTCAAGCTAAAGTGACCCCTGAAGGATAAATCCTCAACTGGCCTTAACAGTAAAAATAAAAAATAGTAGGCAGAGGCAGGCGGATCTTTGTGAGTTCAAGGCCAGCCTGGTCTACAGAGTGAGTTCCAGGACAGCTGGGGCTACAGGGAGACCCTGTCTCGAAAAGACCAAAAAAAAATAAATAAAAAAAAATAGTTAATGTTGCCACCTTGCATAGTTTTAAACACCCAACAATAAAGTATAACCAAAGATTTAAATGACTGGTATTTATTTTAGGACTCCAAGGGGTCACACTCCTGAGACATTAAGCTTGAATCCATATGAAATGTTATTTAGAAAACTATTATTTCTCACTAATGATTTTCTTCTTGATAACGAAAATGCTTCTCAGATTTAGGATATTATGACACTCCAGTACCTATCTACAGCCAAACAAGACAGGCCCACTTTTGTTTTAACCTAAAAATCAAATGATGGCTAAATCTTTTCTCCTTTTCTAAAGGACATATAGGAGGGACCTCACACTGATCTTAGGCATTCCAGTAGCTATCAAAGTACCTGAAAGAGAATCCTAGGTTTATCATCCTTCAACCTTGGAGACCGAAGAAAAATTCCTCAGAAAAATATCAATGAATAAATACTCTTGTGAACCCATCAAGAGATTGTAATGAATTTTAATTCCAACATTTTAAAATATCTTTGTTCTGACCTCTCCTGATTTTCCACCTAGGGCTTGTAATGCTAACTCCAGGCTTTACTTCTCCCTTAGCACACTTTCCAGGCATCAGCCAAGGAATTCTTTTCCTCTCTACATCTAACAGTTATACAAATAAAACTACTGATGCACTTTCAAAATCCCTTAGATAGGCCCTCTGGAAGATTACCCCAACTGCTGCACCTGATGACCCCATTCAGCTTGAAGACACTAGATAGATCATTGCCCTAATTCCCTAATTGCATCTAGGGTTACCTCTTCAGAGGAAGGGACAATGATGAAAGCATATAAAAATGGGAATGAGAGTTTAGGGGTGGGAGCCTCAATTCATGTCCTTGATCATAAGCCAAAACTAGAGGCTAGGACTGTCAAAAGTATTTGGGGGTTCTGATACCTGGCCTTAGTCATAAATGAATTTAGAGTTACTTATTCAGATAGGGGAATGATGAGAACAGGAGGTCAGGTAAGGAAGAAACCCTAAAGCAACAGTTCTAAGACTGTTCTTGCTAGAGGCCAGAAATGACAGACCAGAGTTCTGGTTGATGTTTCTTTGTTATTTCCTAAATGAGTACCTTTGCCAAAAAGCTGTATGTAAGGACACAACTGAGAACAGACACCTGGACACCTAATTAGGCCAACTAGACTGACCAACTCATCACCCACTCCATACTACAACCCAGTTTCTGGCAGAAGTTGTTTAAAAAAAAAAACCCAGACTAGCATCTTAATGGTACCCTACTTCCTAGGACCTCTTCTACTAGTAGAAGATTCTGGGAGGCAGAAGTTTGATATAGGTGTCCTTTCAGTCTCTCTCTCTCTCTCTCTCTCTCTCTCTCTCTCTCTCTCTCTCTCTTGCTCTCATTTACTTTCTTATTTACTTTGAAGATATCATTCTATGTTTTCCTGGATTTTAAGGTTAGTAATGAAAGGTATGTTATTCTGATGTGCTTGCCTTGTAGATGATTTGGTGCTCTTACTCTACAGCTTTTATCATTATTTGGTTTGTGGTTTTGACATCTCAACTATAGCATATCATAGAGAGGTCTTTCTCTGGTCTATCTATTTGGAATTCTTGTACTTGCCTGTCCATTTCATCTACTAGATTTGGGAAATTTTCTGCAATAATTTCATTGAATGGATTATCATTGACTTTGGTTTTTTAATGTATATTTATTTTCTTTTCCATTTTTAAATTGAATTTTTGTGAATTTCATATAATATATTTTGACTATATTGAGATTCCCTCCTGTACCTGCACTGTGACTCATTAACCACCCACCAGATTTCCTATACTCGACTACACACACACACACACACACACACACACACACACACACACACACACAAGCATGGCTATATAATCAGGTCTGTGTCCCCAAATGCCCTTCAGTGTGGGTTCATTCACTGGAGCATGGTCAACCTACCATGAATCTAACCCACACACACACACACACACAAGCATGGCTATATAATCAGGTCTGTGTCCCCAAATGCCCTTCAGTGTGGGTTCATTCACTGGAGCATGGTCAACCTACCATGAATCTAACCCTTAAACAACACTGAATCTCCCCTTCCCAGCAGCCAACAGTTGTTTGGAATTTCTTACCCACTTCTCCACATCAGTGCTGGAATTTTGTCTGACTTGAGCTTACATGGGATTTGTGCATGCTATCACCATTCCTGTGAGTTCATGTAAGTAAATGACCAACTGTTTGGAAAATTGTGTCCTTGTGGTCATCTACCATCTTTGGCTCTTACAGTCTTTCTGCCCCATCTTCCCCAGTGATCCTTGAGACTTGGGAGACAGAAGTTTGATATAGGTGTCCTATTCATAGATAAGAAATCTGAAGCCTCTTGTTCTCTGCATGTTGGCCAGTTGTAGTCCTCTGTGTTAATCATCATATACTCTATATGGAAGCTTCTCTGCTGATTGTTGAGAAGTGTGTTAATCTGTAGGTACAACAAAAAGTTATTGGAAATTAGTTTAGCACTATATCTGTTTAACAGAATAATTGAATTAGGCTCTCTCCCATGGCATGTTGGCTGTCTAGCTTCAGGCTCCTGTGCCCAATCTCACTGTCAAGTATGGACTCCATCCTATGAAGCAGACCTTAAATTTAAATAGAAAGTGGTTGGTTACTCCTGTTTTATATATCTATATATCTATATATCTATATATCTATATCTATATTTATATCTATATCTATCTATCTATCTATCTATCTATCTATCTATCTATCTATCTATCTATCTATCTGGATATACCTTGGCAGGCCAGTTGTTTTAGCTTGTAGGATCCATAGCTGTGTGAGGTTTATGCCTAATTTTCTTTTCAGCTGGCTTGCATAGGACCTTCCAGCACTATGAAATCCAGCTAATAGAGATGAGTCCTTGAAGTCAGCAATAGTTTGATTTCTTCATGTTAGTTCTATAGTTAATATAGGGTAGTATCTTCAGCAATAGGGTCTTACTGTGA
The DNA here is from genome assembly GCA_009823505.1 of Rhizomys pruinosus. Classification (NCBI taxonomy): domain Eukaryota; kingdom Metazoa; phylum Chordata; class Mammalia; order Rodentia; family Spalacidae; genus Rhizomys; species Rhizomys pruinosus. Next base: position 97,118 of record VZQC01006498.1, read on the forward strand.
ACTTCTGGTGGGTAACTATTTAAAAAACTTTAAACAAATTAACTTTTGTTTATTTTTTTTGTGTGCGTGTGTGTGTGTGTGTGTGTGTGTGCATGTGTGTACATGCATGCTCACACACCATACATGTGTGAAGGTTAGAGGAAAACTTGCAGGAGTTATTTCTCTCTATCCACCATCTGGGTCCCAGGGATTAAATTCAGGTCATCAGACTTGGCACTAAGCATCTTTGTCCACTGATCCATCTTGATGGCCCTACATTTAATTTGTAAATTATATTTTATTTATTGTATATGTATATCTGTGTGCATGTGCATATTCCATAACCTGTGTGTGGAGGTCAGAGTACAACTTGAGGGAATTGGTTCTTTCCTTCTTCTCCTAGGGCCCCAGGGATCAAGCCCAGATCTTCCTTCAGGCTTGGTGACAAGTGCCTTTACCTGCTGAGCCATCTTGCCCACCTGCCTTTAATTTTTATCTCAGCACTTTTGCACTGTGTATTCATAGGTTAGTATCTTGATCTTCTTCCAGAGCTCTTGGAAACGGTGGTCACAATCGTTAACTTTTTTCTTTATTCATATCTGAACATAATGTTACTATGACTTTATCTTCCATCCCTGATATTCTTTTCTTGCTCTTGTCTAATGATGATGTTTCCCATTGTGTTTTTTATCTGATTGATTGACTCATTTCAGCTATTTCTGTTTGGTTCTTTTACAGAATCTCAATTTCACTGCAGAATTGTCCCTGATTTTTTAAAGTCTTTCATCCATTCTGCTGACTTTCTCATTCACATGGTTGGCTTTCTAATATAGGTCCTGAATTGACTTTCTTATTTCAGTCATCTATTTGTTTTGGTCTTCTGTGTGGTAATTGAAGATCTTAATAGTAGTATTCTGAAATCCTTTTTCTGGCATTTTATAAATATCATTATCTTTGCTTTTAGTTATTAAAGAGTTGTGAGGTTTTGGAGGTAAATTCACACTATTCAAGGTCAAAATACAAAAATCGGTTGTGTTTTATGTATACTAAGAAAATCTAAATTGAATAATCTAAATACTGCTTATATTAGCATCAAAAATAACTTAAGAATGAATTTAATAAAAGTTTGGGAGGCCCCTAAGTCCAAGGTAGAAGGAGCGTTTTTGGCGAAAACCTTCTTGTCCTATTATTGCATGGCTGAAGACACTGTATTTTTTTTTTTTTTTTTTTGGTGTTTTTGAGACGGGGTTTTCCTGTAGCTCCAGCTGTCCTGGAACTCACTCTGTAGACCAGGCTGGCCTTGAACTCACAATGATCCACCTGCCTCTGCCTCCCAAGTGCTAGGATTAAAGGCGTGCGCCACCATGCCCGGCGACATTGTATATTTTTTTAAAAGTAACTGAGGGCTGAAGGTTTTTTTTTTCTAAATAATCCACTTTTGTTAGTTACTTTTCTCATGCTGTGACAAGTTTGGGGTGATACAGTCTGTGCTGGATAGCTTTAGTGTCAACTTGACACACCTGGGTTGAGGGAACCTCAGTTGGGGAATTGGCGCCATTGGATTGGCCTGTGGCCACATCTATGGAGTATTATCTTGATTGTCCAGCAGTGTGGGAGGGCCTGGCCCACAATGAGTGGTGCCACCCTGGGCAGGTTATTGTGTACTGTATAAGAGGTCAGGCTGGGCATGGGCCAGGGGAGCAAGCCAGTGAACAGCATTCCTCCATGGCCTGTGCTTCAGCTCCTGCCTCCAGGTTCCTGCCCTGAGTTCCTGCCTTGGGCTCCCTAAGTGATGAACTGTGACCCAGGAGATGTAAGCTGAATAAACCCTTTCCTCCCTAAGTTGGTGTCGGTCAGAGTATTTTGTCACAGCAATGGAAGACAAACTAGAACATAGTCCTTCATAGTAGGAAAGGCCTAGCAACAGGAGCTGCTTTACTTTCCTTGCAGGAATCAACAAGCAAAAAGAGATGGATTCTAGTGCTCGTCAGGCTTTCTATTTTCTTCCCTTTTATTTAGTCTGGGTATCCAGCCCAAGTTTATAATGCATCTTTCCTCCTCAGTTAAACAACTCTGAAATGCCCTCACAGACATGGTCCAAAATCCTGTTATACACCAATATTTGGTGGATAAAATAAGAGGTGAATGAATTTTTAATTGTATAACATTGGATTTGGAAGGAGTTATTCTATGTAGTGTGCTGTATTTGAGTAAAAAGTATTAGATCATGAGCTGGAATTTTTTTCTTTGAAGAAACATCAAATATTATAGACTTTACAGATCTTATATTGTCCTTATATATATTCTTTACTTTTATTTTCAACCTTTTAAAAATATAAAATCCATTCTTCATTTATGGGGCCCATCTTAAACAATACCTCTTTGCAGAAAGTTGAGAAAAAAGAGTCAGTGGGGAAAATAATCAAACCCCATACAAATATCAGCAGAGGCCTTTCATAACTTTCCTTTTTGTTCTCACCCACAAAAACTCAATGAATTTTAGTCACCAATTCATAGTCTGTGTATACAAGTCCATAAAAATAAGCATTTTTTGAGTTTAGTAACTTTACTGTTTATTTGTGAAGTCATTAATTAGATTCACCTCAAGAACCACACAGTCTTTCAGTAGTTATACAATTGTCTTCATCATTTCCCACACAACAAATTAATTTCTCTTATGATAGTATGTTTTACAGAACTTCCCATTTGTCTAATTGAGATAATTAAACCTATTAATGTAGTAGAATTATTCCCATGCTTCATAAAAATTGTTTTATTCTCTCTCTATCTCTCCCTCCCTCCCTCCCTCCCCCCCTCCCCCTCTCCTCTGCCTATTGTTTGTCCAGTTTTCTAGGATGTGGTTCCATAAGTTGTCACACCTACAAAGCAGGCTCCAGAATTTGCTGAGGGGAAGAGACATATGCCAAGCTCTTCATCTGTCCAGCTTTAAAAGCTTATTTCCATTCATCCATTCATACCATACAGCCTCCAAGTCTCTTAAGTGTACTTGGCATCAACATGAAGATCATTTTGGTAAGAGATGTGGGAGGGAGAGTCTTTTAAAAAATTGTGGTGAAAATATATACCATAGTTATAGGTACCATATTAACCATTTAAATATATAATCCTCTTTTTTGTCTTTTTGATTTAGGGTCTCCCTATATTCCCAGCTGGCCTGAAACTTGCTATGTATACCAGGTGGGCCTTGATCTCACAGAGATCCACCTGCCTCTGCTTTCTGAATGCTGAGACTAAAGGCATGTGCCACCCCACCCAGCTCATTCTTTAATTTTTAATTTTTTTTGTGAGCATCATATATAGGTACAGTCTTTACACCATCTTCCTTAATTTTATGGGGCTGGAGAGATGGCCTAGTGGTTAAGAGCGCCGACTGCTCTTGCAGAGGACCCGGGTTCGATCCCCAGCACCCACATGATGGCTGAGAACTGTCTGTAACTCCAATTCCAGGAGAACTCCAGTTCCAGGGGAATCCGACACCCTCTTCTGACCTCCACAGCATTGCACGACATGGGTGCACAGACCTACATGCAGACAGTACATTCATACACGTAAAAAATAAATAAAATAAAAAATTTGTTTTGGCACCTCGATGCAGTTGGACTATGGTCACCCAAAGGTGTTCTTCCCTAGACATGAGCTGACAAACAACAGCTGCACAGATGAGGCTCTCCTCTCAAACAAGATATGTTTTTTTAAAAGGAAGTGCCAGGTATGGTGTAACACTTCTGTAACCTCGGCACTAAGGAAGCTGATGAAGGAGGATTCCCACAAGTTTGAGGCTAGCCTAGGCTACATACTAGGTTCCAGGCCAGCATGGACTACATAGTGAGGTCTCTCTCAAAAGAGAAGAGAAGAGGAGAAGGAGAGATAGGGAAAGGGAAAAGAGGAGGGAAAGAAGGAAGGAAGGAAAGGAAGGAACGAAGGAACAAAGGAAAATTAATATGGTGGAAATTTATGGACCATGAACCCAAAGTAGGTCCAGGCTTTTCACATTCACAAAACCCTTATCAAATGTCCTCACTTCTTCAATCCAGTAAAAACTGCTCTGTGGGAACTTAACGCACAGATCCAGAAGGCAGCAGATGTGTTCAGGGTCCCCCACATGACCCATGCCTTCATCAAGAAGCTCTGTGTCTTGTCTGCCGTCCTGCAGGGGCAGCCCCAGATTCCAGACGCTTTTGTGACTTTGCTCCGTTCTTTGCCCAGAGACAATATGACCAGAAGGAGCGCCGAGACCCAAGATGAACCAATCCATAGTCTAAGACAAGTAGATTACCTGGACCCCTGCTTGGACATTGCAGAGCCTCCATAGCTGACCATGGTGGGCACCCCAGTGGACAAGGCACACTAGTGGACAGGGCAGACCGATTTGAGGTGGATGGGCAGAGAGGCTTGTTAAATAATGAGGCAGATTTATGTCTCATAAGAAATGTGCAATTCAGCCTCAAAGGGCCTGGTGGTACTTACTCACCTTTAATCCCAGCCCTCAGGAAGCAGAAGCAACTGGATCTCTGTGAGTTTAGGGCCGGCCTGGTCTGCATAGTGGGTTCCAGGCAGCTGGGGCTACAGGGAAACCCTGTGTCAAAGACAAAACACACACACACACACATACACACACACATACACACACACACACACACACACACCACAAAAAACTAATACAGACATAAAGGACATGATTCAACAAATAGAAAGCAAACTCATAATGCTGGGATTATAGGCCTGCATCGCCAGCCATGGTTTGTGTGCTGCTGGGAATTGCCTTGTGGCTTTATGAATACTGGACATGTATTCTACCAACTGAGCCACAAATATGGCCCTCTAGTTTCTTAGAATTCTTCCTTGCAGTTTGTTCTATAGCCATCTGTTCTTGTTTTACCAACAAAGTATGATCTCCCCCTACCCCCAGAACATGTTCTTGAGTCTCCTTTTGGTTTGGGACACCACCAGTTAACATTCCACAGCTACCTCGGTATCAGTCTGTTCAAAATCGAACTTGAACCCTCATCTTTGCCTGCAAGGTTGTGGCTCCAGTAGTCTTGTAGGCCACTAACAGCAGTAGCTTTCCTTTTTAGTGCGATAAGAGGCCATTGAAGCTTTTTTTTTTAATGAGTGTTTTGCCTGTGCATATACATATGCACCCATCTCATGAAATGCCCATGGCAGCCCAAAGAGGGTGTCATATTCCCTGGAACTGGAGTTATAGATGGTTGTTAGGTGCCATGCAGGGGCTGAGAACCAAACCGGGTCCTCTGCCAGAGCAGCCAGTGCTCTTGGCCACTGATAACCACTGGGCCATCTTTCCAGCACCCCCAGCTCCCATTAAAAGACTTTGAGTAGAAAAAAAAAATTATAATTTTATAATTACAAGGTAATGGGCAGGGGGAGCTTTACCCCTTGTATGAGATTCCTAGGGCTCTTGAAAGAATTTCTACAAACTGGGTAGAGTAAGACTTAGAAATGTATTCTCTCACAGTTCTGGAGGCCTGAAATGTATAATCAAACTGTTGGCTGGGCTATACTCCCTTCAAATGAATTTTTCTTTTTTCTTTACCTATTCTTCTTTGTCTTGATTTCCGGCAATTCTTGGCATCATTTTGCTTATGGAAGCATGGCTTTCAGTCCTGGCTTCCAACTTCATATAGCCTTCTCCACGTTGTTTTCAAGTCTGTCCCTCCTTATAAGAATGGAAATCATTGTAACTTTGTTTTAGCTTGAATATGTCTGAAATGACTATAGATGCTCCAACAATGGGGCTATATCTCGCTGAACCCATGACAAACTTAAAATGTCATAAAGTCAAAATGCATTCAATGCACTTAATCTATCATAAACCATGGCATAACTGCATAGTACACTGTAGAGCATCAGTTGTCTCTTTTGATGATTATAATGGAAACTGAAAGCTGCAGCTTACTGCTTCTGCCAAGCATCATTAGAAAGTACTGTACTACATATCTCTATACCAGGAAAGTATAAAATTTCATAATTCAGAGTACAGTTTATTTCCAAGCAAGGTCATACTTAGGGAAATTAAGGTTAAGTCTTTAATATATAATGGGGAGGATACAATTCAATCTATCCACTGAGCAATCTCTTTAGCCCTCTTGTCTTTTAAATTTGTGTTATTTTTCACAAAATGGGTTTTTTCTTTCATGCCATTATGTTATATTAAAACACATTTTCCAACCTATAAGAAATGGGGAATGATGGGTAGGAAAGAAGTAACAGAGGCTATGGGTTGATAGTAAACAGAATGTAATATATATATTATACATATATTATACATATATACACATTTATAATATTATACATATATTGTATATATTATACATATATATGGTGTTTGGCTATTGTCTTTCAGTTTTTCTAAATAAGTATTTCTGATGAATTTGATCTTTTCTCTAGAACTACAATATGCTAACACTGTGATGCGCTTTGATTATGTCTGGCTTCGAGACCACTGTCGTTCAGCATCATGCTATAACTCTAAGACTCACCAGAGGACCATGGACACTGCCAGTGTAGATTTATGTATCAAGCCAAAGACAATCCGTCTGGATGAGACCACACTCTTTTTCACTTGTAAGTGGACAGAAGATGGACTTCCTTGAGGTATTCTTCTAAAGAAGAGATTTTATGAAAAATTGTTTGCCCCTTTATAAAACAGGGAATTATTTAAGTTAATTTTCCCCCTTGCTTTGGCATCATTTTGAAGACACTTTTGTTTTTTGTTTTGTTCTCTTTACAGCTAACATTATACTTAATTTTGAGACTGAATAATTTCTAAAATAAGAAATATGGCAAGGATTTCTACTTTTACCCCTATTTTTTCTTTATTTTCTTTGCTTTTTGTTTTATGTTGTGGTTTTGAGACAGGGTCTTGTTATATAACTCTGGCTGGCCATGAACTCACTATGTAAACCAGATTGAACCTCAAACTAGTCTCATCCTCCTGAGTGCTTGGGTTACAGGTATAAGAATTCTCACTGGCCATCTCACCTCTCAGGTCTGCTCAGGTTGCTAGGACCTTTGTGTGCCTCAGATCTGAGTTTCTGAGTTCCCTTTCCCATGACCTCCCCAGCTCCACCACCCAGCTCTCAGGCTCTTTCAGTTTGCTAGGATCTTCATGCTCCCCAAGACCTGTGACCTTTCCCAGATCTGCAGAGGTAAAGTTTCCTTTTCTGAGATTTACCCATTCCTCACCATATCAACTCTCAGGCCACTAAGGTCCTTCCCACAGACCTGTGAGTTCTCCCAGACTTTTTGTGGTGAGCTTCCTTTCCCTAACCTCCCTAAACACTGCCATTACTTAGGTAGTTAGGACCCCTGCATGCTCCAGACCTGCAAGCTTATCAGCCAGCCTATTTACCTAGCAACCATCTAACCCTCCCTGCTGCTCCAGGACTGTGAGGAGTCTATCCTGGAATCTAAGATCAAAAGTTGCTCCTATCACTAGCTAAATTGAGACCACTTCTTATACCCTTTTTGCACTTCAACATAAATTGGCTCCACTATTGAACACCAAGTACTGCTCAGCTGGGCCATAACCTGATAAGTTAGGGAATCAGCCAAGATAAAAACAACCATTTAACAAAGATGAGATCACTTGCCCATACCAAGAAACACCCATAACGCAAGTCTAGATATCTCGGTCTCATTGTGCAAACACTAATAACATGAGTAACCTAGATAATATGTCTCCTTCAGAAATAAGCACACCCATCATAATGTCTGCTACTTAGCAAATGCACAAGACAGTCATTTCAAAATAGCAATTATAAATATGTTCAGAAACTCAAAGAGGATATAAATAAAAGACTGAATGAAGACCATGAAAATATAGTTGAATGAAAAACCTAAAACAATTCAAACCATGAAAGTAGAATTCAGTTAAGAGATACAAGACAAAGTATATGGGACTAGAAAAGAAACTCCCCATGCCAAATAATAGTCAAAACACTAAATGTAAAAAGAAAAGAGAAGATATTGAAAGTTGCAAGAAAGACAGATCAAGTCACATATAAAGGCAGGCCCATCAGAATGACAGCTGACTTTTCAGAGGTGACTAAGAAAGTCAGAAATGCATGGACCCATGTCCTCAAAATCATGAAAGAAAGCAATTTCCTCCAGCCCAGACTACTACACCAAGCAATGCTATCAGTTGTAATCAAAGGAGAAAGGAAAGATTTCTACAATAAAAACAGATTTATGGAATTTATATCCACAAAACTTCTCTACAAAGAATACTTGATGGAATACTTTAGTCTAAAGAAAGATGAAATACTCTCAAGAGGTCACAAAGAATAAATAAATTATCCCAGAAAAGTTAACCAAAGGAGATCTAAGAAAATAGCACTATAACACCAGCATAACATAGGCACACTTACATACATGCAGGCAATACACTCATACACATAAAATAAAAATGATAAGTAAAATATATATGAAAAAAATAGGGGTAGGGTGACAAATTTCTCAAGTAGTGATCATTTTTCTGCTGTGTATTCATTGTAAAAGTTCTTTTAGAAGTTCCTTTTGCATGAGCAAACCTAAGAATTCTGTATAGACAATCCAGTATTAACATACCTGATACTGCTTTCTTTGGTACAGCCTCCAGAATCCATATTCATTTTAACATATTTTGATATTGGTAACTTGATATGTTTTGTGGTAGCAAAATATTAACTGCATTTTGGGACTTTATATAGAACTAGCCTTATTCAAAAGCATAGGAATATATTCTTGCTATTGTCAGAGTTTCCTAATATTTTTCTCAGTTCTTTTGTAAGCCTAACAAAATTATTTAATTTTCTTAAAACTTACAGGTTTCTTGTAAATATATCACATGTGAAATGTCAATACCGTATTGTGAATGTGAATACCTTACTTGCTGCATTTTATCTGTGTATGTAACATTTCTCCTTTCAGAATGGGAATGTGTACCCTCTTGATATTCAGTGTTACATCTGTTTTCTTTATTGAGCACTGTAATGACTTGAGAATAAACTGAAAATTTATTCTTACTTAAAAATTAAAATTCTTAAAAGCAAGTAGAAGACCTGACTTCCATGCTTTGGCTTACCTACCCTGCCCTAGGAAGCTCCTGCACCAGGAGTCTAGCCTGAGGATGCCTGCCTATGCCACCTAAGAACCATGCTCTAAACATCAGCCACATTCTCCTTCACCAGGCCCACCTATAGCTTGCAGGAATTTTTCTTCAGAAGCCCAGCTCACACAGCCTCCTGAAGCCTCCTGAAGAAAATAGGGGACTTGGCTTCTCTTCAATATGACACAATAATGACACCTAAAGAAAATGACATGGAAGAACTTTCAGATAAATAATTCAAATGAATGATTACAAATATGTTTAAACAACTCAAAGAAGACATAAATATACTTCAAGAGAAAAAAAAAAAAAACCCGGGCTGGGGAGATGGCCTAGTGGCTGGGAGCGCTGACTGCTCTTGCAGAGGACCCAGGTTCGATCCCCAGCACCCACATGGCGGCTGAGAACTGTTTTTGACTCCAGTTCCAGGGGAATTTGACGCCCTCTTCTGACCTCCGTGGCATTGCACGACATGGGTGCACAAACCTGCATGCAGACAGTACATTCATACACATGCAAAAATAAATAAAATTAAAATTAAAAAAAAAGAAAAAAGAAAAAAAAACCCAAAACATGGAGGTCAACCCAAGACATGACAATAGAATTAATTCAACAAAGACATAGAATTGCTGAAGAAAAAAACAAACTGAAATGATGCTGGGAATGAAATTTCAAATAGCAAAATAAAAGCCTCAGTAGAAAGCTTCAACGATACAATGAATCTTGTAGAAAACAGAGAATCTGTGCTGAAACACAAAGTGCAGGAAAAGTATCACTGAGTAAATAGCAACAATAGATTTTTTTTTGAACTATATGAACAGAATGTGGGAGAGCTCTAGGAAAAGACCTAATCTTTGAATCATGAGCATAGAAAAGGGAGACAACTACCTTAAGGATGGCATAGAGAATATTTTCAATAAAACCATAGAAGAAAATTTCCCAAAACTAGAGAAAGAGATGCCTATCCAGGTTCAAGAGGCCTACAGAACAACAAGTACACAGGACCTGAAAAGAAACTCCCATGGCATATTATAGATAAAACACTAAAAATACAGAATAAAGAAAAGGTACTAAAAACTGCAAGAGAAAAAGGTCAAGTAACTTATAAAGGAAGGCCTACCAGAAAACATACAGATTAGTCCATAGAAACTTTTAAAGCCAGAAGGACCTGAAAAGATGTATTCCAAGTTCCAAAAGACTGCAACTGTAAACATATACTATTTTTTTTTTTTTTTTGGTCTTTTCGAGACAGGGTCTCCCTGTAGCCCCAGCTATCCTGGAACTCACATTGTAGACCAGGCGCCTTGCAAACTCTCACAGATCCGCTGCCTCTGCCTCCCAAGTGCGCGGATTAAAGAGCGGTGCGCCCACCACGCCCAGCTCACATATATCTAGTTTACCCAACAAAACTACCTATTAAAAATTTCACAGAAGAAAATAAAAACTTTCCATCTTTAAACAAACAGATAACTAATAATTATGACCATTCTAAAGCAACTCTGAAGGAGTTACTATAGAAATATTCCGGCCTGAAAAGAACAAGGTGAATAACCTATTCCAGGAGATGGTACACAAGACTAATAAAATAACTCCAGGCGAGATTAATCAAAAGAGGTCTAAGAAAATATCACTAAAGCAACAAAACGACAGGAATTAATGTATATCTTTCAATACTGACTCTTAATATTAAGGGTCTCAATTCTCCTACGAAGAGACAAAGACTAAAAGATTGGATTAGAAAATAGGTCTGCCAGGCGATGGGGTGTGACATGCTTTAATCCGGAGACTTGGGAGGCAGACGCAGGCGGATCTTTGTAAATTCAAAGGCAGCCTGGTCCACAAAGTGAATTCCAGGTTCACTGGGGACTGACAGGACGACCCTTGTCTCGTGAAAAAAGACCAAAAAAAAAAAAAAAAAAAAAAAAAAAAAGAAAATAGGTTCTATCTTTTCATTGCTTCCAAGAAGAAACACACCTCAACATAGACATCACCTTAAGGGAAAAGGATATAAAAATATATTGCAGGCAGATGGAACTAAAAAACAAGCAGGCATTCTAATAGCTGACAAAGTAGACTTCAAAACAAAACCAGTCAGAAAAGATAAGGAATGTCACTTCATACTCATTAAAGGAAAAAAAATCACGTAAAGGATATTACAATTCAAAACATATATACACCAAACATTGGTGCACCTAATTTCAGAAAAAAAGTACTAGATCTAAAACCACGTATTAATTCCAACACATTGATAGTGGAAGACTTCAGTACACCACTCTCACTAATAGCCAGGTCCCCTGGACAAAAACTAAACAGAGAAACAGTGTATTTAAATGACACTATAAATCAAAATCACCCAACATGCATCTATAGAACATTCTACACAAACACCAAAGAACGCACATTCTTCTCAGCAGCCCATAGAACTTTCTCCAAAATCAACCACTTATTAGGATTCAAAGAAAGCCTCAAGAAATATAGGAAAATAGAAGTAACACCCTGCATTCTGTCAGACCAAAATTAAATTAGATTTCAACAGCATTAGAACCTACAAAAGGGACACCAACTCCTAGAGAATAAACAAAACACTACTGAATGACAATTCCATCAAGGAAGACATAAAGAAAGAAATGGTTAAATTCCTAGAACTGTATGCAGCTGAAAACACAACATACCAAAATCTATAGGACACAGTGAAGGCAGTCCTAAGAAGAAAATTTATAGAACTAAATGCCTACATTAAACATTTGAAAAATCTCTAATAATTTAAGGGTACACCTGAAGGCATTGGAAGAAGGAAACAAACAACACCCAAAACCAATAGACAGGAAGAGATTATCAAAATCTGGGCTGAAATTAATGACTAAAAATGAAAAAATAATATAAATCAATGAAACTAAGAGTTGGGTCTTTGAAAAATTAACAGAATTGTAAAACTTTTAGGCAACAGATGATAAGGAAATTAAGAAAATCATAAGAACATTCTTCAAAAATCTATATCCCACTAAACTGGAAAATGTAAAAGAATTGGGTGAATTTCTAGAAATATATGACCTACCAATGTTAAATCAAGTCGAAGTAAATAATTTAAATATACCCACAACAACCAATGAGTTAGAAATAATAATTAAAATTCTCACAACTAAAAAAGCCCAGGGATATATTGATTCAGCACAGAATTCTACCACACCCTCAAAAAAGACCAATAGTCTTCAAATTGTTTTATAAAATAGAAAAGGAAGAGAGTATTACCTTAATATCAAAGACAAATCAATTAAAGAAAATTATAGGTCAATCTCCCTGATGAACAAAGATATAAAAAAACTCAATAAAATCATTGCAAACTGAATTTAAAAGTGTATCAAAAAGATCATCTGCCATAATCAAGATGGCTTTATCCCAGAGATGCCAGGGATGGGCCAGTATATGTAAACAAATAAATGTATTCCACCACATAAATAGACTCAATGACAGGAACCACATGATAATTTCTTTAGAAGCATTAAAAGCTTTCAAAGGAATCCAACATTGGAGCTGGAGAGATGGATTAGCCCTGGCTGCTTTTGCAGAGGACCCAGATTCAATTCCTAGAACGTACATCCAGGGATTCTGACGCCATCTCTGACTTTCATGAGCACTGCACAACACAAGTACACCCATGTACATGCAAGCAATACACCCATACACATAAAATAATAAATACTTTTTTAAAAGAAAGAATCCAACATTCCCCCATGATAAATGTCCCGAGGAACTGAGAGATATAGGGGACACATTTCAACATAATGAAAGCAATATAAAATAAGCTCATACCAAACATCAAAGTAGAGAAAAACTCAAAGCATTTCTACTAAAATCAGGAACAAGAAAATATATTTTCTCCACTCCTGTTTGGTTTTGTGCTTGAAGTATTAGCTAAAGCAATAAAACTATAGAAGGAGATAAGGTGCATACAAATAGAAAAGGTGTCAAATTATCCTTATTTGCAGGTGATATGAGTCTATATATAAAAGACCCTAAAAAGTCTACCAGAAAACCCCTACACTTGATAAACACATTCAGAAAAGTAGAAGGATGCAAAATTAATACACAAAAATTAGTACCTTCCAGGGGCTGGAGAGATGGCTCAGCAGTTAAGAGCTCTGGCTACTCTTGCAGAGGACTCAGATTCAATTCCCAGCAACCAGATAGCTAACATCCATAACTCCAGTTCTAGGTGATCCAATACCCCCTTCAAACCTCCACATACATTGTATGACATGGGTGTACTTACATGCAGGCAGCACACTCATACACACAAAATAATAAAATATTTTTAAAAATCAGTACCTCCCTGTGTACTAACAACAAACATAACAAGAAATAAATCAGGGAAACAGTGCCACTCACAATAGCCTCAAATAGAGTAAAATATCTTGGAATAAATCTAACCAAGAATTAAAAGACTTGTAAAATGAAAACTTAAGAAATAATTTATTAAAAATGGCTAACCTACCAAAAGCAGTCTATAAATTCCATGCATTCCCTATCAAAATATCAACATAATTCTTCAAAATAATTGAAAAAAATTAAAATTTCATATGTAAACACAAAAACATCACATATAGCCACAAATATACTGCAGAGCTATCATAATAAAAGCAATAGAGTCTTGGACTAAAAACAGATAGATCAGGGCTGTCGAGATGGCTCAACAGTTAAAAATGCATACTGATCTTGGAGAAGTTCCTAGTTGTTTTCCAGCAACCATGTCAGGGGTGCTCACCACCACCTGTAACTCAAGCTCCAAGCAATCCAACTCCTCTGTCTTCCCTGGGCACCTGCACTTATTTGGACACACCCCCACACAGACATACCTGCATACACATAAGTTAAAATATTTTTTGAAAACAGAAACATTAATAAATGGAATAGAATTGAGGATTCAGCTACAAGCCCATTCTCCCACAACCACCTATTTTTTTTTTTACCAAGAGGCCAAAAATACACAATGGAGAAAAGACAGTATCTTCCTTCAATGATGCTGGTCAAACTGGATAGCTACATGTAGAAGAATTAAAGTAGATCCTTATCTCTCATCCTACACAAAACTCAACTCTAAAGGGATGAAGGACCTCAACATAAGACCTGAATCTGTAAGGGGGAGGGAGTAGCAAATACAATTCAACTTATAGTCACTGGAAAGAAACTTCTGAATATGTCTCTGGGAATGCAAGCATAAAATCAACAATTGATGAATGGGGCCTCATGAAACTAAATGGCTTCTGTACAACTGGCAACATTATTCAAGAATGGGAAAGATTCTAGAATGGAAAAATATTGCATCTGACTGTAGGTTATTCTCTAGAATACACAAAGAATTAAAAACCTAAACACCAAGGAAACTAACCTAATCAAAATTTGGGCCATGAAACTAAACAGAGAGCTCTCAAAAGAAGAAATACAAGTGGCCGAGAAATATTTTTTCAATGTTTAACATCCTTAGCTATTAGGGAAATGCAACTTGAAACTACTTTGAAAGTTCATCTTATCCCAGTAAGAATGACTAAGATCCAAAAAAGCAAATGATTAAAAATGCTGGTGTGGATGTGGGGAAAGGGGAACACTTATTTACTGTTGGTGGGAATACAAAGTGGTGTAGCCACTATGGGAATCAGTGTGGAGGTTCCACAAAAAGCAGATCTACCATATGATCCATTTATATCACTCCTGAGCATGTTCCCAAAGGACTGTATGCCCTACTACAGAGATATTTGTTCTCCATGTTTATTTTGGCTCTATTCACAATAGCCAAGAAATGGAAACAGCCTCCATAGCCATTGATTGATGAATGGATAATGAAAATGTGGCACACATACACAATGGAATATTCAGCTGTAAAGAAAAATGAAATTATCTAATTTTCAGGTAAATGGATGGAACTGAAAATAATAATTCTGAGTGAGGTAACCTATACTCAGAACGACAAATGCTGTATATTCCCTCTCATGTGTGGAGGTTATATTTGAATTTTTAGATATGTATGTTTAAATTAGAGTACTAATAGAAGTCATGAAACTTTTAAGAGGCCCTGGGGGTAGGAGGATATCAAGGGAAGGGAAATAGCATCCAAGTACTATGAAGGGGGAATGAGAAATAATGAAGCATTGAGGATTAAGTGGGGTAGAGCCTGGAAGGGAAAGGTAGAGAAGGATGTAAATGGAAGGATAATTAACACAAAAGATCGTTGAAAGAAATCATATGGGAACTTACTGCAGAAGCTTTATATGCCTTTCCCAGGCACCATAGACTATCAGATAAAAAGGCTAATGTCAGTTATTTTAAAAATATTTTAGTGAGTTTTTATGCATGTCATACAATAGTTCTTAATAAAATTTAGACCTGCTCCCCAATCCATACTCCCCCAATAGCCCCCATTGGACCTCAGGCATTCTGTTATAAATGTTAAGTCCTATGTAGTCAAGCATTTGTACCCAGATAGGTGCAAGTTCACTCACTGGAGTCTAGTCAGCCTATCTGGAAATCTTAAAGAAGATCTACTATCCCTCACCCAGTAGTAATCAGTTGTCAACAGTTCCCAGGCTAGGTACAGGGTTCACTGACCAGTTCCCCTGCTCTGCACTGGGAACTTATTTAATTAAGTCAGCACGGGACTTGTGTATGCTTCCACCATTGCTATAAGTTCACACAAACATGCTTCCAGTGGCCTGAAAGTATCTGTTTCCATATGTTCATGGACCAACCCTGTTTCTTACTATCTTTATGCCCCCCCCTTCAACAATGGTCCCTGAGACCAGAGTGGGTGAGTTTTAATATATGAGTACTATACAGGGGCACACACTCTGCAGTCTCTTATTCTCTAAAAAGCCAGTTGTGACCTTCTATATGGATCACATTCTATTGTATAAGGAAGCTTCACTAGTGAGAGCTAAGGGATGGATTAATATTCCCTTGATCCCCTCTTCTGCTATGTTCCATGAGCCTTTGGCATTGCGGTTCCACTGTCAATGTGTCACCTAGGGCTGGGCATCTTGGAGACATAGATTCTCTGTGTGTGACTAATTGTGGAACTGTGTAATAGCCTTCATCTGTTGCCAATAGAAGTGTCTTTGATGAGTGGTCTATAGTGCACTTGTCTGTAAATATGAGGATCCATATTTGGCCTATGGTTAAGAAATTTAATTTTCAGTCTAGAGGTATGACAGAAATGGGGTTTTCTCTAGGAACTATGCCATATTTGTTTGGCTATAATTACAGTGCCACACATGAGTTCCCACCAATTGAGAAGGCTTTGAGTCAAATTACATAGCTGTTGATTAACCCTCAGATAACAGTGCCACTATTGCACCAATAGAGGTAGTGCCCCATTCCTCCAAGTCCTGTGTCTGAAGTATGTCCTGCCTTCAACAGTAGGGTCTTACTTTCAAGTTCTGGGAGATAACCAAGGTCTCCAGCAATAGCCCGTGTTATTTTGAGAGTCTCTTGGACCACTGTGACCAACAGACTGAAGGGAAATCTCTTCTGTCTGGCAATGTACTCCTTGCCCCACAGCCCCCAAGGATACACATGCACTAATGTTCAGACACTGTTTCTTTCTCAGGGGGTTCCTAAGCCAATACATTTCCCTCTGGCTTCCCATGCCACCCAAGCTCCATTCATCTCTCCTCTCTCTCCCTTGAGCCAACCTCCCTCCCCAGTCCAAGCACCCCCATTTTCCCCACCCCTCTAATAAGACCCACCTCCCACCATCCCACAATCCTCCCATCCTGAGACCCTTGTGGTCCCCTGCATGTCGCTCCCTCCTCCCCTCCCAGCCACATACCCCCACTTTCCCCACCTCCTGCCTGGTAACATATATTCCCTTTCTTCACCCTCTTTGGGGTTCTTTATTTTGTTTTATCTTCATGGTTCCTTTCCAGTTTCCTGGCTCCTGCTCTTACAGCAGGATATATACTTGCATATAAGGGATTGGTGCTACAATCCAGATATGAGGGAGAACATATGTCACTTGCTTTTCTGAGTCTGTGTTACTTAACCTTGTATAACAGTTTCTAGTTACATCTATTTACCTGCAAATTTCATATTTTAATCTTTTCTTATGGCCGAGTAGAAGTCCAATGTGTAAATCCACCAGTTTCATTATCCATTAGTCAGTTGGGAGACATTTGGGTTTCCATTTCTTTGCTATTGTGAAGAAAGCAGCAATAAACATGAATATACAGGTACCTCTACAGTAGAATGGGTCTTTGGGGTCTATTCCAAGGAGTGGATCATATGTTAGATTAATTTTTATTTTTTAAGAGTTCTTCACACTGATTTTCTTAGTGGTTGCACAAATTTGCCTTCCCATTAGCAGTGGGAGTCCTCTCCATCATTTGGTGTCTTTTGTTATATTGATCTTAGCCAGTCTGAACCCAAGTTGAAATCTTAAAGTGGATTTGATCTGCGTTTCTCTAATTTCTAAGGATGTTGAGCACTTTTTAAGGAGCAATTGGACAGCAGCTGCACAAAAATAAGATCGACAATTGACAAATGGGACCTCATTAAACTCAAAAAACAAAGAAGAAAGAAAACAAATGAATCACTCAAAAGATGGAACAAAGAACTGAATAGAGACTTCACAGAGGAGGAATTAGAGATGGCTGAGAAACATCTCAAAAATTGTTCAACATCACTAATAATTAGGGAAATGCAAATTAAAACCACTTTAAGATATCATCTCACTCTGATAAGACTGGCTAGGATCAAGAAAACAAATGATACCAAGTGCTGGAGAGGTTGTGGGGAAAGGGGAACACTCATCCATTGCTGATGGGAATGTAAACTTGTACAGCCACTATGGAAAGCAGTGTGGAGAACCCTTGGAAGACTAAAAATAAGCTTGCCATTTGACCCAGTCATACCACTCCTGGGTATATACCCACAAGACTCATCTTACTGCAGAAATACATGCACTGCTATATTTATTGCAGCTCTGTTCACAATAGCAAAAAGCTGGAACCAACCCAAATGCCCCTCAACTGACGAGTGGATAGAAAAAATGTGGTACATGTACACAGTGGAGTTCTATGCAGCAGTAATGAAACATCATGAAATTTGCAGGTAAATGGATGGAGCTAGAAGATATTATGTTAAATGAAGTAACACAGTCCCAGAAAAACAAATGATGAATGGTATCCCTCATCTGTAGATGCTAGCATCAATAACCCAGTTGTAAATATTTCTTGTGGGGAGGGATGCATATTGGAAAGAACAACAACGGAAAGACTGCACCAAAAACTGACTGAAATGGTGAATCTGGAGGGGTGGGAGGGGTGGGAGAGGGACATGGGTCTATATTTGATTAATGTATATTTAATTGATGTGAGTTTAACAAGTATCCAATTTTGCCCAAACTCTATCTACAAACTACATGGTATTTTAGGACTCAGTAAAAGTAAAAATGCCATTTTTATTTCTTCTTTTGAGATCTCTCTGTCCCAGATACATAGCCCATCTTTATATTGGGTTGTTGATTTTATGTCTTTGTTTATTGAGTTCATGGTATATTCTGGATATTAATCTTCTATCGGATGTGTAGCAAGGTAAGATTTTCTCCCGCTCAGTGGGTTTCTTCACATCCTTCGTTGTTTCTTTGTCTGCACAGAAGCTTTTCAGTTTAATGAGATCCCACTTGTTGATTGTTGACCTTAATGCCTGACTAACTGATGTCTGAAACAGGAAGTTCCTCCTATATCTCTGTCTTGTGGGATAATGCCTATGTTTTTTGCTAGAAGTCTCAGTTTCAGGTTTTATATTGAGATCTTTGATCCGTTTGGAGTTGACTTATGTGCAGGATGAAAGATAAGAGTCCATATTTACCTGGCAGGGGAGATACTATGATCAAGAAGGTGGTTTTCCCAGGGGAAGGCTCATCCATTGCACTTGGGATGTGCTGACACCTGTGATTTCCCCGAATGCGGGAAACTCGACTGCATAATTTGTGGTAGTGAGGGACTGTGTTTGCTCTCCCCTACACACACACACACACACACACACACACACACACACACACAAAGAAAGAGTCAAATTTCATTCTTTGGGGAGATCCAGTTTTGTCGGCACCATTTCTTGAAGAGGCTGTCTTTCCTCCATTGTATATTGATGCACATGTCTATTTTTCTGCCAGTACTATGCTGTTTTTTATGATGATAACTCTATAATATAGACTGAGATTTGGTTTACTGATCCCCACAGCATTGGTCTTTTTGCCCAAGATTGCTTTGGCTATCTGGAGTCTTTTGTGATTCCATATGAATTCTAGGATGTTTTTACCTAATTCTGTGAAGAATTTCATGGATATTTTGATTGGCATTGCATTGATTCTATAGATTGTTTTGGGTAAGATGGTCACTTTTACAATACTAAATCTACCAATCCATGAGCATGGTAGGTACTTCCATCTCCTGGTGTCCTCTTCTATCTCTGTCTTCAAAGTTTTAAAATTTTCATTGTAGATGTCTTTAATTTCTTTGGATAGGTTTATTCCTAGATCATTTTTTGAGGGTATTATGAATGAGAGTGTTTCCTTGGATATTTTTTTCTGATTGATTATTACTGATATATAGATATATATTGATATATAGAAAGGCTACTGATTTTTGTAAATTGATTTTGAAACCTGCTACTTTACTGAAAGGATTAATCATTTCTAGAGTTTTCTGGTGGAGATTTTGGGATCTCTTATGTATTATATCATATCATCTGCAAAAAGGAATAATTTGATCCTTTCTTTTCCAATTAGTACTGCTTTAATTTCCTTCTCTTGTCTTATTGCTCTTGCAAGAGTTTCAAGAGTGCAGATAGTGGACAGCCTTGTCTGGTTCTTGATTTTAATGGGACTGGTTCTTGATTTTAAAGGGAATTCTTCAAAATTTTTCTCCAGTTAGAATGATTTTGGCTGTGGGTTTATTGTTTATAGCTTTAAATGTTGAGGTATGTTCCCTGAAGTCCAATTCCCTCTAGGACTTTTAACATTGAATGCATGTTGAATTTTGTCAAATACCTTTTATACATATATTGAGTTGACCCTGTCATTTTTGCTTAAAGTCCATTGATATGATTTATTATATGTATTGACTTACATATATTGAACCATCCCTGCATCTCTGAAATAAAGCCTATTTGATCATGGTGGATGATCTTTTTGATATGTGTGTCTGCATGTGGTTCCTCAGTATTTTGTTCAGAATACATCCATGTGCATTAGGATATGGATCAATAGTTTTCTTTAATTGTAGTGTTTTTACCTGGTTTGTGTATTAGAGTGATACTGACCTCATAGAGGAGTTTTGAGAGTTCTCACTCTTTTTATCTTTTTTATCTTTTTGAATAATTTAAGATGTATTGGTTGTAGATATTCTTTGAATGTCTGGTAGAACTCTGCTGTTGAATCTCTCTGGCCCTGGGCTTTTTTCTAATCAGAAGGTTTTGTATTACTGTTTTTCTTTTGTTTGTTTTTTTTTTGTTGTTGTTTGTTGTTGTTGTTTTTTGGTCTTTTCGAGGCAGAGTCTCCCTTTAGTCCCAGCTGGCCTGGAGCTCACTATGTAGACCAGGCTGGCCTTGAACTCACAGGAATCTGCCTGCCCCTGCCTCCCGAGTGCTAGGATTAAAGGTGTGCGCCACTACATCCAGCTTCTATTACTGTTTCTATTTCCTTATTTTAACCTATTGATCTCTTCTTGGTTTAACTTTGATGACTTCCAGGATTTTAGAAATTTATCTATTTTTTTTTTAGATTTTCGAATTTAATAGAGTATGTTTTTGAAGTGTTATAATGTTTTTGGGTTTTGTTTTGTTTTGCTTGTTGGTGTCTGTTATGATATTTCCCCTTTCATATCTGATTTTGTTAATTTTGCTTTCTTTCTTTTTGATAACTGGGCTAAGGGTCTTTCTATCTTGTTTATTCTTTCAAAGAACCAACTTTTGGCTTCATTGATTTTTTGTATTGTTTTCTTTGCTTGTATTTAATTAATTTCTGCTCTGATTTTTGTTATTTCTTCTCATCTACTGGGTTTGGGTTTGGTTTGTTCTTGCCTTTCCCAAGTTGTATTTTTAAGTCATTTATACTCTACTTTCGGATTTTTAAATATAGGAACCTAAAGCTTAAATTTCCCTCTTATCACTGTTTTTAAGTGTCCTAGAGGTTTTGTTGTGTTGTATTATCATTTTCATTTAGTTACAGGACTACTTTTATTTCTTTCTTAATTTCTTATGCTTCAGGGGTGTGTTGTTTAACTGCCATGAATTCATGTAGTTGCTATAGCTTCTTTTGCTGTTGATTATAAACTTTATTGCATTGTAGTCTGACAGAATGAGTGGAATTGTTCCAGTTTTTTGTATTTGTTGAGGTTTGTTTTATATCTCAGTATGTGGTCAATTTTAGAGAAACTTGCATGGGTTGCTGAGTAGAAAGTGTATTCTTTGGTGCTTAGATGGAATATTCTATAGATATCTGTTAGGTCCATTTCATGTAAGATCTCATCTAATTAAGATGTCTGTCTGGTTACTCTTTGTCCAGTTGATCTGTCTATTGGAGATAGTGTATTATTAAAATCACCTACTATTACTGAGTTAAGGTTAATCTGTGTTTTATAGTTCTTTAGTACTGTTTTTATAGAATTCAGTGCATAAGAGTTTGTTGCATACATGTTCATGATTGTAATATCTTCTTGGCCAATTGCTCCTTTGATTAGAATGAAGTGACCCTCTTTATCTCTTTGGAAGTCTACTTTGTCACATATTAGAATTACAACACCCACTTGGTTCTTAGTGCTATTTGCTTGTGATAATTTTTCTATCCTTCCACCCTAAAGTAGTGTATGTCCTTGAATGTGAAATGAGTTCCCCAAGGACACCAAAAAGCTGGTTTTCTTTCTCAATCCATTTGCTTTAGCATCTATATATATATATATATATTATATATATATATATATTGTATATTACTTATATAATTAATAATATATATATATGTAATACTTATATATTTGATGTTTTTTTTGTCTTTTGAGGGGTACAGGGTCTCCCTGTAGCCCCAAGCCTGGAGATTCCTCGAGTAATCCAGCGGCCTTGAAGAATTGCTTGCCTCTTCTTGCCCAAGTGCTAGGATTTAATAGGTGTGCGCCACCAACGCCCGGCTTCGAGCCTGTAATCTTTTGAAGGGAGTTGAGGCCATTGCTATTTTTTTTGAAAGATGTGTATTGGATAATAGCATTTTAATTTGTGTTCTTGGTCCTATTTTGTGTTTCCATTATTTCATCTTCCTTTACTTTCTTTCTGTAACCTCTTGGGTATACTCATTCCTATCTTTGGTCCTTTGAATTGCTTTGAATATTATCTGTAGGACTGGTTTGGTGGACTGGAATTCTTTCAGCCTATTCATGTCAAGGAAAATTTTCTATTCCCCTTCAACTATGATAGATAGTTTTGCTGGCTAATGTATTCGAGGTTGGCATCTATGGTCATTTAGAACTGGGAATACTTTGTCCATGCTCTTTTTTTTAATTTTTTAAATTAATTTTATTTATTTATGTATGTGTATGAACGTACTGTCTGCATGCAAGTTTGTGCACCCGTGTTGTGCAATGCCGCGGAGGTCAGAAGAGGGTGTCGGATTCCCCTGGAACTGGAGTTCTCCTGGAATTGGAGTTTCAGACGGCTCTCGGCCGCCATGTGGGTGCTGGGATCGAACCCGGGTCCTCTGCGAGAGCGTCGGTGCTCCTAACCGCTAGGCCATCTCTCCAGCCCCTGTCCATGCTCTTATGGCCTTCATATTTTGAATTGAAAAGCCATCTATAATTCTGATGGGTTTTCCTTTATATGTAACGTTGTTTTTCTCTAGCAGCCTTTAGTACCATCTCTTTGTTATGTACATTTAGTGTTTTTCTATGATATGCCATGTGTAGTTTCTGTTCTAGACCTGTCTAGTGTTCTATGTGCTTCTTGAATATTTATAGGTATGTCTTTCTTTAAATTAGGGAAGTTTTCTTCTGTAATCCTGTGGCCTGACATACTTCTCCTCCTGTGTTTTTCAAAACATTTTTCATGGTCAGGCATGGTGGCACACACCTTTAATCCCAGCACTTGGGAGGCAGAGGCAGGTGGATCTCTGTGAGTTCAAGGCCAGCCTGGTCTACAGAGTGAGTTCTAGGCCAGCTGGGACTAAAAGGGAGACCCTGTCTCAAGAAGACCCCAACCCCCTACATTTTTCATAATCTTTGCCTAAGGAATCCAGTGCTTCAACTTTGTCATCCAGTCTTGATATTCTTTTTCCATCTCATTCATTCTACTTATGAAGCTTTCTCCTGTTGTTTCATGTTAGGTTATTGAGTTTTTCAATTCCATCTTCATTTTAGCTTGGGCTCTCTTCAGTATTTCAATATTTCCTTTTATAAATTCAATTTCTTTTATTGTACATCTCCTACAATAGTTCCCAATCAAACCCAGTCCCCCCATTCCTCACCCCCCCATCAGAAGTCATGCATTACATCATCCAAGCTAAGCCCTATCCAGTCAAGCTCAAACCTAGATGTCTATCCATGCAAACCCATCCACTGGAGTCTAGTCAGATCATCTAGTTATCTTAGGCCTACTCTTCCTCACCAAGCAGTAATAAGTCTCCTACAGTTCTCAGTCCAGGGCCCATTTCTCTTGCTCCACTCTGAGACCTTGTCTGAGTTGGCATGGGTCCTGTGTCTGAGGCCAACATCACCACAATATCACATGTGAAAGCTTCCAGTCGTCTGTAAGCCACTGCTTTCCTGTGTTCATGGACCAGCTCTGATTCTTAGAATCTTTCCACCCCTCTTCTGAAATGCTCTCTGAGCCTTTAGGGGGGTGAGGTTTAATGTAGGGGTCCTATCCAGGAATATACACTATGGAGGTTCCCATTCTTTGAAGTTTGGCCAGTTGTGGCCTTCTGTTTGCATTTCACTTTATTGTGTAAGAAAGCTTCACTGGTAAGAATTAAGCGATACATTCATTTTCTTTCTGCCCCTCATTCCTTGGTGTTAAAGGAGTCTTAGGTATAGAGGTTCAACTCTAGATGCATCTCCTAGGATTGGGCATCTGTCAGATGTATATTTTCTGTGTCTAACCAGTTGTAGGATTCTGCAGTAGCCTCCAGCTGTTGCAAAGAGAAATTTCTTTGATGAGTGGCATACAATATGCTTGTCTGTAAATATGTTTCCATATTTAGCATATGATAAGAAATCTCATTTGTCTAGAGATATGACACTGATAGGGTTTTCTCTAGGTTCTATGTCCTCTCCATCCCTGTGCACTTGGCTGAGTTTACACTGGCTCTTGTGAGTTTCTCCCATTGAGAGGGTCCCGAGTCCAATTAGATAGCTGTTGATTATCCCCCAGATAACAGTGCCACTACTGCACTAATAGAGGTAGTTTGCTGTACAGCTCATTATGGTTATTGAGCTTTAGGGCTGGGTTCATTTTTCATGTCATGAATTGTTTTGTTATTTTATTCAGCAGCATATTTGAATTTTCTTGAGCTTCTATCATAAGTTTATGCCTGTCTTCTTTGAGTTATTTGAGTTGGTTTTCTGTGTTTTAAGTTTTTTTGATCATGCTTATGATGGTTCTTTTGAATACTGCATTGTGGAGTTCCTCAGAGTGATTCTCTTTGTAGTATAGTTCTTTTTTTTCTTTTTATTTATTTTATTTTATTTTATTTTGTCTTTTCGAGACAAGGTCTCCCTGTAGCCCCAGCTGTCCTGGAACTCACTCTGTAGACCAGGCTAGCCTTGAACTCACAAAGATCCGCCTGTCTCTGCCTCCCAAGTGCTAGGATTAAAGGCGTGTGCCACCATGCCCGGCTTTTTTATTTTATGTTTTTAATATATATTTTGTACAAGATTATTAAATCTAGACCCATGTTCCCCACCCTATGCCCCCACCCCACCAGAGCTCATGTATTCTGCCAAACATGCTTTTCATCTCTTTCTCAGTCTTTCTCAATATTCTCCATGTGGAAGTTGACTGTTTTGAGCAGTTCACTGTTTCAGTCATTCTTTGATGCAGTCCTTTCTGTTGTTGTTGTTGTTTCCTATATGCATCACTCCCAACTGCTTGGACAAAAGCTCAAGGGGCCGTGCACAAGAAATACTTACAACTAGGTAATTGGCACCAGCATCCACAGATAAGGGATACCATTCGTCGTTTGTTTTTCTGGGACTGTGATACTTCACTCGGCATGATGTTTTCTAGCTCCAGCCATTTTCCTGCAAAGCTCAGGATGTCATCTTTCTTTACTGCTGCATAGAACTCCATTGTGTAGATGTACCACATTTTCTCTATCCATTCGTCAGTTGAGGGGCATTTAGGTTGGTTCCAGCTCTTTGCTATTGTGAAGAGAGCTGAAATAAACATGGCCGTGCATGTATCTCTGTGGTGGCGTAAGTCTTGAGGGTACATGCCCAGGAGTGGTATGGCTGGGTCGGGTGGCAAGTTCATTCCAAGTCTTCCAAGGGTTCTCCACACTGCTTTCCATAGTGGCTGTACGAGTTTACATTCCCACCAGCAGTGGATGAGTGTTCCCCTTTCCCCACAACCTCTCCAGCACTTGGTATCATTTGTTTTCTTGATCCTAGCCAGTCTTACTGGAGTAAGATGATATCTTAAAGTGGTTTTGATTTGCATTTCCTTAATGATTAGTGATGTTGAGCAGTTCTTGAGGTGTTTCTCAGACATCTCTAATTCCTCGCTTGTGAAGTCTCTGTTCAGTTCTTTGCTCCATCTATTGAGCGGGTCGTTTGTTTTCTTTTTTCTTTGTTTTTTGAGTAGTTTATATATTCTGGAAATCAATGCTTTGTCAGATGTATCTGCAGTGAAGGTTTCCTCCCACTCTGTGGGATTTCTCTTCACTTCCTTGATTGTTTCTTTTGATGTACAGAAGCTTTTGAGTTTGATGAGGTCCCATTTGTCAATTGTCGACCTTAATTCTTGTGCAGCTGCTGTCTGATTTAGGAAGTCTTTTCCTACGCCTATGTCTTGTAGTCTGCTGCCAACTTTTTCTTCTATCACCTTCAGAGTTTGGGGTTTCACGTTGAGGTCTTTAATCCATCTGGAGTTGACTTTTGTACAGGGTGAGAGGTAGGGGTTTAATTTCATTCTTCTACAAGTGGTGATCCAGTTTTGCCAACACCACTTGCTGAAGATGCTGTCTTTTCTCCATTGTGGTTTCTTGGCCCCCTTGTCAAATATGAGATGGCTGAAATTGTATGTGCTCAGATTTGGATCTTCGGTTTTGTTCCATTGGTCAACAGGTCTGTTTTTGTGCCAGTACCAGGCTGTTTTTATGACTATAGCCCTGTAGTATAGTTTAAAATCTGGTATAGAGATCCCTCCTGTGTAGCTCTTTTCACTCAGGATTGATTTGGCTATTCGGGGTCTTTTGTTTCTCCAAATGAATTTAAGAACTTTTGTTTCCAAGCCTGTGAAGAAACTCTTGGGGATTTTGATTGGGATTGCATTAAATCTATACAAGAGTTTTGGTAAAATGGACATTTTTACAATGTTAATTTTCCCAATCCATGAGCATGGGAGGTTTTTCCATCTTCTGAGGTCTTCTTCAATTTCTTTCTTTAAGGGTTTAAAATTTTTGTTGTAGAGGTCTTTGGTGTCTTTGGTTAGGTTTGTTCCTAGGTATCTTATTGTTTTTGAGGCTATTGTGAGTGGGAAGGTCTCTTTGAATTCTTTCTCCAGTTGCTTGTTCTTGGTGTAAAGAAAGGCCATTGATTTTCTAAGGTTAATTTTGTATCCTGCCACTTTGCTGAAGCTGTTAATCGTTTCTAGGAGTTTTCTGGTGGAGTTTTTTGCATCCCTTAAGTAAACAATCATATCATCAGCAAATAGGGATAGTTTGACTTCCTCTTTTCCAATTAGTACTCCTTTAATATCCTTTTCTTGCCTTATTGCTCTAGCAAGTGTTTCAAGCACTATATTGAAGAGGAGTGGTGATAGGGGGCAGCCTTGCCGAGTTCCTACCTTTAAAGGGAATGTTTCTGTCATTTCCCCATTTAGGATGATATTGGCTGTGGGTTTCCTGTATATGGCTTTGATTACATTGAGGAATGATCCCTCCAATCCAATTCCTTCTAGGACTTTAAGCATGAAGGGATGCTGGATTTTGTCAAAGGCTTTTTCAGCATCAATTGAGATGATGGTGTGGTTTTTGTCTTTGATTCCGTTTATGTGTTTGATGATGTTTATTGATTTTCGTATGTTGAACCATCCCTGCATCTCTGGTATGAATCCAACTTGGTCATGATGGATGATCTTCTTGATGTGGGTCTGTATGCGATTTGCCAGTATTCTGTTTAGAATTTTGGCATCTGTGTTCATGAGGGAGATGGGTCTATAATTCTCCTTTTTAGTTGGATCTTTGCCTGGTTTTGGTAATAGAGTGATGTTGGCTTCATAGAAGGAATTTGGGAGAATTCCCTCTGATTGTATACTTCTAAACAGTTTCAGAAATAATGGTTGTAGGTCTTTTTGAAATGTTTTATAGAATTCTGCTGTGAAACCGTCTGGGCCTGGGCTTTTTTTAGTTGGGAGGCTTCTTACTACATCCTCTATTTCTTCATATGTTATGGGTCTGTTTAAGCTGCTGGTCTCCTCTTGGCCAAGCTTTGGTGATTCCCAGGATTTCAGATATTCATCCATTTCTTCTAGATTTTCAAACTTGGTAGAATATAGGTTCTTGTAATATTCCCATATAATTTTCTTGATCTTTTCCTTGTCCGTTGTGATATTTCCCTTTTCATCACAGATTGTATTGATTTGGAGTTGTTCCTTCTTTCTTTTTGTTAACTGGGCTAGAGGTCTGTCTATCTTGTTTATTCTTTCAAAGAACCAACTTTTGGCTTCATTGATTTTTTGTATTGTTTTCTTTGTTTCTATTTCATTGATTTCTGCTCTGATTTTTGTTATTTCTTCCTGTCTGTTGCGTTTAGGGTTCATCTGTTGTTGCCTCTCAAGTGCTTTTAGCTGTAGTGTTAGATCATTCACTTGTGCTCTTTCTGTTTTTCTAATGTAGGCACCCAGGGCTATAAACTTCCCTCTTAGGACTGCTTTTAAGGTATCCCATAGGTTTTGTTGTGTTGTATTGTCATTGTCATTCAGTTCCAGGAATGTTTTTATTTCTTTCTTTATCTCTTCCTTGACCCATTCATTATTCAAGAGTGTGTTGTTTAGTCTCCATGTGTTCTTGTAGGCAGGAGGGCTTGTCCTGGTGTTGATGTTGAGCTTCATTGCACTGTGGTCTGACAGGATGCATGAAATTATTTCAATCTTTTTGTATTTGTAGAGGTTTCTTCTGTGTCCCAGGATGTGGTCGATTTTGGAGAATGTTCCGTGGGGTGCTGAGTAGAAAGTGTATTCTCTGGTATTAGGATGGAATGTTCGGTAGAGGTCTATGAGGTCCATTTGGTGTATCATATCGTTCAGTTCAGATGTCTCTCTGTTTATTTTTTGTCCTGTTGACCTATCCAAAGGACTCAGTGGGGTATTGAAATCTCCCACTATGAGTGTACTGGGGTTAGTCTGTGACTTGTGGTCCTGGAGAATTGTCTTTATAAAGTTTGGTGCACCAGAATTTGGGGCATATATATTCATAATTGTGAAATCTTCTTGGTGGATTGTTCCTTTGATGAAAATGTAATGGCCTTCTTTGTCTCTTCTGATTTCTTTTACTTTGAAGTCTATTTTATCCGATATTAAAATAGCAACACCTGCTTTCTTTTTGGTACCATTTGCTTGGAATATTTTTTTCCATCCTTTCACTTTAAGGTGGTGCCTGTCCTTGAAGGTAAGATGTGTTTCTTGTAGACAGCATATCAATGGGTTCTGTTTCCTAATCCAACCTCCCAGTCTATGTCTTTTGACTGGGGAATTTAGTCCATTAATATTTAAGGTTATGACTGATAGGTTTGTGTTGCTTCCTTTTGCCTTATTATCCATTTGGGGTTTTGGTTTAGGTTTTTGCTTCTGCAGTTATGCTTTTATTGATTTCTCTTTCTAGGTGCCTGGGGATGGTTGCTCCTTTCTTCTGTGCTTTGAATTGCTTCAAGTATTCTCTGAAGGGTTGGTTTTCCAAACATGTATTCTTTCATCTTGTTTATGTCGTGGAAGGTTTTTCTCTCTCCTTCAACTATAATTGACCTTTTTGCTGGGTATAGTAACCTGGGTTGGCATCTATTGTCCTTTAACACTGGGAATGCTTTGCTCCACGTTCTTCTTGCTTTCATAGTTTGCACTGAGAAGTCAGTTGTAATTCTGATAGGTTTCCCCTTATAGGTCACTTGCTCTTTTTCTCTTGTGGCTTTAAGGATTTTGTGTTTATTTTGGGTGTCTAGCATTTTAACTATGATGTGGCATGGAGAGTTTCTTTTCTGATCTTGTCTGTTTGGAGTTCTATGTGATTCTGCGCTTCAGAAGGTCTTGGGAGATCTCTGATTGTAGTATAGTTCTATAGGACTGGTAGGTTTTGTTAGGGACATATTCTTTTGACTTTTCTTATTATTTGTATTTTTGCATTGCCCTTTGTTTATATGGATTTCTTTTGTTGATTGTGTATCTGATCAAAAATTCTATTCTGCTTTTCCATAGTTGAATTTTGCTTCCGTTTATATTGTTCATGTCGCTTGGTTACTTCTTGCTCAGGTATGAAAAGTCAGTTGAGAGCCAGGCGTGGTGGCACACAACTTTAATCCTAGCACTTGGGAGGCAGAGGCAGGCGGATCTTTGTGAGTTCAAGGCCAGCCTGGTCTACAGAGTGAGTTCCAGGACAGCTGGGGCTACAGGGAGACCCTGTCTGAAAAAGACCAACAAAAAAGAAAAAAGAAAAGAAAAGTCAGTTGATATGAGCTTCAGGTTCTTGCAAGGAACTAGGCTTATCTGGGTGTGGCTCTGGTGGGCAGATCAGGAGGCAGGCCAAGGGCAAGACACGTATGATGCCAGTTTTTGGAGGGTCTAATAAAGGAAGGTGGATTCTTTCCCTAGTTTGGTTGCCATGGATCAAAACTCAGTGTGCAGGTCTGGACTAAGAGTGTAGTACAAAGATCTGAGGCAGAAGAGCAGGAGTGGGTCTGGGTCCAGGGCTAGAATGGGGATAAGAGAGGGAAGATTGGCAGTGATCAGTTTGCAGGGGAATCAAAATGCAGTGGGCAGGATCTGTCTTACCAGGGTAGTAGGAAAGCTAGTCTGTGTCAGGCAGATCAGGAGGCCAAGAGAAGATGGGGGTGGTAACAGCCTGTGGAGGGTCCAACAAACTATGCTAGAGGAATAAACCATTCTGGGTTAGGAAGCTAGTCCATACATCTTAGGTGGAAGACCAAGAGCAGGCCTGGACTCAATGCTAGAAGGGGGACAAGGTGAGGATGGGGGTATTGGAGGTGCTCAGACTGCAAGGGAATCAAGGCATGGTAAGGCAGGATTGGATTTACCAGCTTGGTAGGAGGGCCATTCTTCATCAGACAGATCAGGAGACCAGGGGAAGATGGGGGCAGGAGGGACAGACTGTGGACAGTCTAACAAACTATGCTAGTAGATTAAGCTATTCTGGGTTAGGAAGCTAGTCCAGACATCTGAGACAGAGAAGCAGGACCAGGCCTGCACCCAAAGCTCACTAGTATTAATTATGGATTATCTCTTTTGAGTTGTTGGTCAGTAAGAAAAATCAATAGCCAGTAAGCTTGTGACCATGCTGCAAACTTACAGGCTATTGATGTTGCTCATTATTATCCTCCAGCACTTGATGGTAAATCCCTATTGCTGAAGACAAACAATTCTTGAGTCATAGAATATGGAGAAATAAAAAAGAAAGAATATGGAGAAATCGAGCAAGTACCAACCTGGAAATTTTACCTGTACTGGCTGGTTTTCATAGTACTAAGTTCTATACATGCTATTAGGGGATGAAAGTAATCAGCAATCTTACCCAGATGTGAACTCTGTGACCTACAGTAACAACTGTCCTAGTGAGATATGACCACTTGTGCAACAGTGCTATGGATATTATAGGAATGACTAACCACTTTCTGATTGGATTTAAAGGCAATTTTACAATATGGAACTCATGCCTGGTACTGTCAACTAGATTAAAATCTCATGGCTGGCTAAGTCATAAGCCCTAGGAAAAGATCCTAATACTATTGTTGTGCTAAGTAGACATAGTAATAAATGGTCTGGGACCCTCTTACCTTTATATTCATAGATTTGTACATTTATTAAGTCTCATTAAAAAGTTTTTTGCACTAGATGATGATGAATACTGAGACTTCTAACTGGTCAGCAAATAAAGAATAAGAGACTGTGGAATGCTCAGCGCTAAATGGGACATTTATATCATACCCCCTTCCCACAAACTCAGGGATCATTTCAGAAGATGGGGGTGAAAAGATTATAACAGTATTTATCAGACATGACAAGACTGAGTACATGAACTTACAGATGTTGTAACTGCTTGGACAAGATCTATGCAAGACCAAGCTAGCCAAAATCCCAATATGGATAGGAGAGGGGCACGTGAAGTGCTATCCCTAGCTGAGGAGCTATTTGGAAAACTGATGACTGCTGGGGGAGGAAGTTAGTTCTCTTCATAGATCCATCCCCTAAGAGACTACTCATGCTCCAGTAGATGGTCCTTCCCATCCACATACAGGCAGCACTTAATGTTCTCATTGAGTAGGTTTAAAAATAGATCATACGATTTGATGACAGAAAAGTGGTAGGAGGATAGGAGGAATTTGAGAGGAGAGAATGTAGGGTGGATTTTATCAAAACACAGTATATGACTGTATGAAATTTGTAACAATAAAAATTATTTTGGTCTTTTTGAGACAGGGTCTCCCTGTAGCCCAGGTGGCCTGCAACTCACTATGTAGACCAGGCTGGTCTTGAGTTCACAGAGATCCACCTGCCTCTGCCTCCTGAGTACTGGAATTAAAGGCATGCACCATCATGCTAGGAACAATAAAACAATAAAATTCATAATGTTAAAAAGAGAATTATATTATTATAGCATTTAAAAAATGTTATTTTAATGACTTTTTTCCCTTTAAAGGGCCAGATGGTCATGTTACTAGATATGATCTGCATTGGCTGGTGAAAAATAGCTATGAAGAACAGAAACAAAAGGTTATCCAGCCTAGAATATTATGGAATGCTGAAATCTACCAACAAGCCCAAGTTCCATCTATAGATTTCCAGACTTTCTTAGAAACCAATGAGGGATTGAAGACATTTCTGCAGAACTTTCTTCTCTATGGAATTGCATTTGTAGAAAATGTCCCTCCCACTCAAGAGCATACAGAGAAGTTGGCAGAAAGGATCAGCTTAATCAGGTAATTTAGTAGCTTTCTGAAACAGTAAGTAATTTCCATCACATGAACACCAATTTAAAAATGTACCAAGAGGGGTTTGGTGCCTCTGTGGCTTTGTGCGGGCTGGCTCCTGAGGCACAGAAACCCGGAAGTAACTCAGGCAGGTAGATTTTGAGGTAGATTGTCTCCTAGGCTGCTGGAAGGCGGTTGCAACTTTGAGCCCTCTTGTAGGGGATGGCCGTCTGGGTGGGACTGCCCTTCGCCTTTGCAGCCGGTGACCAGCAGGTTGGGTTTGGGTTTGGTGCCTCTGCGGCTTTGTGTGGGCCGACTCCTGAGGCACAGAAACCCAGAAGTCACTCAGGCAGGTACCGGGGTGCGGGCTAGGTCAGGCGTATCCCTTTTTTTTTTTAATTTAATTTTTATTGATGGTTTGCGCATTTCGTACATCATTTTCCAATTCAGATCAGGCATATTTCCCTTTCCCTTCCCCCCCACCCCCACCCCATCCCAGATCATGTATTCTGCCATAACTGTCCTGCATCCCCCCCTCTGCCAACGGGAATTGGTGAGAGAGTATCCAAGTGGACTTTTTTTGGAGAACCTTCAGAACAGGAAGAGTGTCAGGCTTCCAATATCTAATATATAAACAAAATTGAAAGCCTGAAACCTAGACAAGTCAATACTCCATAAAGAAGGAGGAGGAAAGAAAAAAAAAGCATCAGAAGGAGGCAAGCAAAACCATCTGCTAACATAGTGAAAAGACATTTGTGATTTGAACCACAAAAGGGAAACCTACATGCCAGGGACATGACGAAGGGAAAACATGGGAAAGGGACAGGATAATCCCACACCAGGCTCTACAAAACCTGTAGGAGATAGCTACAATGGGATCCCCTTGGAGGTGACCCAAGGAACAGATCTTAGAGGAATAATTGCAGACCTATGCAGAGAAATTAAGGAAAATAAAGAAGAATTCAGAGAACTAAAGAGAGAGAATAAAAAACTCAAAAAGGACCTAGAGGGATACAATGACACATTTCGGAAAGAACTAAAGGAACAGATGACAATCTCCAGAAAGAACTAGAGGGAGAAAAAAAGAAACTCCGAAAGTAGAAACACTGAAAAAGGAAGCCAACCAACGAAGTAAGGAGCATGAAGAAGAGATTGAGAAGCTCAAAAAGGAAATGGAAATACTAAAGAAAACACAGGATGAAACAAAAAAGGAATTAGAACACTCATCCAATCAAGAAGAAAGGAAAGGAAAAAGCCTCAGAAGTAGAATAGAAGAAGCAGAACAAAGAATATCAGATCTGGAAGATAACACAGAGCAACTACAAAGCTCAAATAAAGATTATAAAAAATATAAAACACAGAAGTGGAACAACCAGGAAATATGGGACACTATGAAAAGATCAAACCTCCGCATCATAGGAATAGAGGAAGGATAAGAATCTCAAAAGAATAGTATTGATCAGATCTTCAACAGAATAATAGATTAAAATTTCCCCAAACTAAAAATAGACAAACCCATACAAATACAGGAAGCACATAGGACTGCAAATAAACAAGATCAGAAAAGAAACTCCCCACGCCATATCATAGTTAAAATGCTAGATGCCCAAAACCAAGACAAAATTCCGAAGGCTACAAAAGAAAAACAAGTCACATACAAAGGGAAACCCCTCAGAATTACAACCAACTTCTCAGTGCAAACCATGAAAGCAAGAAGAACATGGAGCAAAGCATTCCCAGTATTAAAGGACTGTGGATGCCGACCCAGAATACTTTACCCAGCAAAAATGTTGACTATAGTTGAAGGAGAGAGAAAAATCTTCCATGACATAAACAAGATGGTAGAATACATGTCTGGAAAACCAACTCTTCATAAAATACTTGAAGCAATTCAAAGGGCTGAAGAGAGGAGCAACAATTGTCAAACACCTAGGAAAAGAAACTAATAAAAACATAACCATAGGAGCAAAATCAGAGGCTCCAGAAGCAAAATCAGAAGCCCAAATGGATAATAAAGTGAAAGGAAGCAACATCCGTCTTTCAATTATAGCCTTAAATATTAATGGGCTAAACTCCCCAATCAAAAGGCATAGACTGGGAGAATGAATTAGGAAACAAAATCCATCTTTATGCTGTCTACAAGAAACCCATCTCAATTTCAAGGATAGGCATCAACTTAAGGTGAAAGGATGGAAGAAAGTATTCCAAGCAAATGGTACCAAAAAGAAAGTGGGTGTTGCTATTCTAATATCAGACAAAATAGACTTCAAAGCAAAAGAAATCAAAAGAGACAAAGAGGGCCATTACATCTTTATTAAAGGAAAAATTGATGATGAAGATCTC